>CM035422.1:141942216-142032216 GCA_020310875.1 Ceratopteris richardii
CACATTTATACATACATCCACATTTTGACACACACATACACATGCATGCAGTTACACACATATAATGAATACACATAGACACATACACACACTCACATACACGTACACATACTCACATACACATACACATGCATAATCATATGTACACACACATAGACTCATATTGTCATATTTACATGCATATATACATATACACATGCATATATACACACACACACACACAACACATGCATATGCACATATAGATACACATACATACACAACATATGCATACCCATAAATAAATAAATAAATCCTATTTCAAAAATCCTACATTGAAAACACTAATTTCAATATTAGGGTTTTAAAGCCCCTAATTTAAAAACTCTAATTCAACCTTCTAGCCATATGTTTGAAGTATATGTACACATTGCATCTATTCCTCTGATGTCCTACTAGAGAGATGTCTCTCCTCCCAACCTTATGCCTCTATATATAGCTACTCGAATCAACGAGGATCATAATATATATAAAGATATATATGCATCATGTAGATAGGATACATAAATATAAAATGGAGTAGATATATTATGGATCACACATACATGCCTAAATGCACACATAAATATATATATACATGCATACATATTTACATGTACACATTTACACCTGCACATAATAAGAAACAAGAAAAAATATAAGTTATGTATCCATCAAATATATTTAAAATTAAAGGTTTGATATACTTAGAGTATAAAGTCCTTGCACGATGAGGAGACAGTGGTGGAGTTCTATCTGATTGATCAGAATCTACAAATAATGGTATTTGATATTAATAATTTGATTATCTACACACAAAAAAATCACATATACATATTTACACATACACACATATTCACATATACACATTACACATACACACATATTCACATATACACAACTACACATTATTGTTGGATAAATGCATGTATTTTGTATGAATGAGTGTATATGCATGCATGTGTGTGTACGTATATATGTGGATATGTATATGTGTGTTTATGTTATATGTATGTATATGTGTATATGTATACATATATGTATGCGTATATGTTTGCATGTACATGTGTATGTGGGTATGCGTGTTTATATATGTGTATGTATTCTGATTTTTTTTTTGTTTGAGATTAAATTAACAGGAGATATTGTATGGTGGAAAAAAATAAGAGGCGAGCTAACATAACACCTGAGACGTGGCAGTTTTTTCGTAGACAAATACGTCTTCAAGAGTGATCTCCTTAGCAAAAGGTACAAAAATAATAGTTTATATTTATAATTTTTATATATTTTAGTAATTTTTTACATTTAATTTATGTATTTTTTCTTGAATAAACATGCTGCTGCAAAGAAGAGAGTGGAGTCAGGCCACACATCGCAGCTAGGCCAAATGGGCCATAATGGTTTTGTAGCTACATTTGTAGGTATATGTGTTATTGTGAGTATATTTTTTATTTTAGTTAAAATGCAAGCAACTAATCTTTTTTATTTGTTTCAATGCAGCAGAAGGATTATGGCCGATATCCTATGAAACATGAGATCGAGTATGCTACACATTTTGGATATCGGCATTTGAGCGAGTATATGCAAGATCATCTTGATGCCTTTGTGAGTATTTTTAAACTTTATATAATTATTTTATTTTTATGAATGATTTACTTGTTTTATTTTATGTTTGTTATATGTAATATAGAAGTATTATGGAGAGACAGATATGGATGAGGTGGAGAGACAGACACAAGAGGGACGATCTCGATCGTCATAGGGTGATCATGGCGATTAGGATGAGGAAGATCAGGATGATCATGATATTGCTGATGATGATGATCATGATGATGTTGATTAGGATTTTAGTTGATTATGAAATTGGATTATATGTATTTACATTGATATATATATATATATATATATATATATATATATATATATATATATATATATATATATATATATATATATATATATATATATATATATATATATATATATATATATATATATATATATATTTATTTATTTATTTATCTATATATTTTTCATTTCAGTTATGTTTTGAATTGTGTGTATGGTATTAAGTAATGAAGAGTTTTGTTCTATTGATTGTTATTATTGTTTATATTAAGCATGTGTTTTAATACTTTAATTATATAATTCATTCATATGTGTGTACCTAAGTGTATATGTATGTGTGTGTATATGTATGTATGTGCATGTGTATTTGTGTGTATATGTATGTATGTGCATGTGCATGTGTAAGAGTATATGTGTGTATGAGTATGTGCATGCACTACAATAGATCGATGGTATACCAAGGTTTTTACCGAGGAAAATGAATGCGGCTTTATTTGGCACGACGCCGGTGTAAAGGTCGGTGTGCGCGTTGGTACCAAAGTGTCGGTATATGCGTCCGTATATGCATCGGTATTACTGACGCATATACTGAGGCTTCTATTGGACATACCATCGCCTATACCGTCACCTACTGGGTGTACCGATGGTTATTCCGATGACACTACTGGGAGTACCATCGCGTATACCGATGGCCATACCTGCAAAATTTTTTTTGGGCAGAGTCTTTTGTCTTTTGCTACAGCAACATTACCATGATGTTGCTTAACAAAAGACAATACACTCTGCCCAAAAAAAACCGAGTACATGTCATGTGTACTCTAATGACAACCGAAATTTGATTTCATGAAACAGAGTATTATTGGACACAAAAGAGATAATCAGAATGAACTATGAACCATGTACAAAAGAATTTATATATTTCAATAATGAAGCGTGCACAAGAGTGTGGCAAACCACTGTCATATATGACACTTTTACAAAATGTGGCAAAGAAATGTATTACCATATGAAAATCAAATACAAAATGTTGGTCTTCCACTGCAAAGAATGTTCCATATCAACAGTCCTACAACAAAGAACATTAATGGAATGAGATAAATTCACATGAAAATTGCAAACAACAAGTAAAAACCAAGTTTATAAATTAATTACCTCATCGCAAATGCTCCCATGAAAGCTCCGCATCGCGTCCCTCCAAGTCCTGCAATAGTGCAGTCAACCCATGACTATATCCGTAAGACTCCTCCGTTCATGTTGGAGGACGACCCATTGTCAGCTCCTGAAACAAATATAAAAAGATTAGAGAAACATACATGAGAAATTTAACACAAATAGATTGAATAAATGAAATGCTACTTACAAACTCATGATGCATCATGTCATATCCGCCGCTGCCCAAATGTGACGGTCCAATCGTATCTAAACATGTGGCTGCGGCATTTCACTGTTGGCGATATCGATCAGGAGTCTGCTGCTGCTCTTCACGAATCATGTTCCACTCCTCAGCATCTAAGAATACAGGCTTTGGTAAGCCTTCTCTAAAAGCATCCCATGCCTCGGATCGTCGATGGGACATGAACTCATGTGCGGTGTGCAGAATCCACTCTAAGCTGACAATAGACTGTCCATCGGCTCGTCGGAACTCCTAGTAAATTGTCTGTGTGATATAATTCTTCCGATCTTTATCCTGTTCACTCCCTTTCAGCATGATGGAGTGTCCAAACTTGGACAGAGCAAAGCTATCGTATGCGTTGTAGGAGAGATTCTCTCTCCCTTTTTTGATAAGAAATGAAGAAAAAAATTTCTGAAGAGTTATCTTTCAATATGGTTATATCTAAACTCTCCTAAACTTTTGATTTGATTAAACTCTCTCTTTTAGTATTTACAAGCTAAAGAAGACAGAGATGAACAACAACCACTAATTGACATTTGGATTTTGCTTCTATCATTTAAAGTCCATTTGCAATTTGTTTTGCACCCCTCATAATAATGATTATGAGAGCAAAAATATCATTTAGAATATGTGCATGTGTATATAAGTAAGTGTTCAATGATCTTTTACTACATTGAACTTAAGATATGTTAAAAAAATCAATTGACGTATTAATTATCTAGTTATAGTTAGTGTGCATATTAATGTGTGTATGAGTTGTGGTTGTATATGAAAGTGTAAGTTCTGTGTATGAGTTTGTGTATATATGTGTTTCTAAATCTTGTGCATGTGAACCTAGATGTTTTCAATGTGAAATTTTATGATTATAAAGCAAAAAAGTTAAAACGATAAAATAATACAAAGTGAAAATAAAGGAGATGAGTCAATCTAAATACGTGGCTTACGCAAACAGAAAACGAAATGAATGGTAAAAGGAGTGAACAATGTGTTTTTTTTGGAAAGCTTCTTTTATTCATCGCAAGATTAGCATAGTTGCATGAGCGATGTGGACTCCCGTGGGAAGAAGGAGATTGTTATGTACTACTGCTGTCAAAAAGGTGGGAGGATCGACATGCAGGGACGCGCACATGAAGAGGAGTCGCACTTGAGAAGGGGCAGCCACGCATCAGATAAAGGAAGGGCATACGACAAGTGAAGGAGGCTAATTCATTATACTTTATCTGGCAAGGAGATATCTATCGAGGATAGTTTATCTGTGAAGTTCTGACGGGCTTCAATCATTTGCGGGTGCTGATGATCAGAGAGGGAGAGAACGTGCGCAAGAAGGCCAAGTCATTTCTAATATCTCTGTTTTCTTGGATCTACTTAGGAGCCTTACAGCTTCTCTTCTCCCTTTTGAGTGTCGCGTGTGCAAGAGGAGTAGAGATTTTCTTAACTACTTAATTCCAAAGATGCCGACATTAACTCAATGAAATACAAGTTTTCAGAGAACCGATGAAGAAATAAAAGTTTTCAGATGGTGATTCATTATCTTGAAGAATCTGGTGCTATGCTTACAGCGTTTGAAGGCAATCAATTAACATTTTCGGTACAGATGTAAGCCAATCTTTCCTGATCTTTTTAACTCTGAATTAATCATTATTGTGCAAATTTAGCATTGAATTCGCATACTCAGAAATCTCTTTTGACGAAGCTTTGTGTCGAATTTTGAATTGTGAATGGATACAAATACTGTCGTATATTTTGAATATGATTAGAATTACTACAGCACATGATATTGATGTTTTGTGGTTATACCGCAACTCTGCAGATTGTTTTTGTATGAATCCGAGTTCTTCCTATCCTAAGTCAATAACGTTAGTGAATAAGCAATAGATTGAGAGTGTGAAAATTCGTGAACAATTGTTAAGTTTGCATTGTCAAGAGATTCCCAACTTCGACAGGACCGATAGATCCTCGATTCATTTAGAGATTCTGACGCATCTCTGTTGTTTTCGCCTTCAATTCTTCAATTATCAAACAAAGTTATTTTTTAATGCAGACCTTGAGGTGTATTTGAAATATTTATTCACTGATATTTGAGTACATGCAATCAGCGAGGTAATTATTGAATAAAACAGTTGTAGCGTATTTTGTTTCTTTTGTTGACATTGACATGCACGCAACGATTTAGCTCATAGATTCACTGAATACAAGCGATAAAACTGAAGAGTTTATTCTTTTTGTAGTTTTACTTAATGCATAATAAATTTGATTAATTTGTTTGTTGGGCTAGACAGAACATCTCCAATAAAGATTCTGATGTTCTTTTGATCAAGTAGAGAATGGTTGAAATCGGAAAAACTTTTACGTCTGAACAGATAAAAATTGATTAAGATCAATTCATCAGGTATAAATGCTGAGTTATATTTGTTTTTAGATTGACTTCATGATTAAAACAGATGAGCATATGTGCAACTAGAAGTAAAGGACGCAAAGTTAATCGACGGATTTTCTTGCCGTCCATTGATCTGTCAAAAGCCTCTTCAGACTTTGAAGGAAACATCTATTTCTACATTGTTTCTACACTTGTCCACTTGCATAACAGTCACTATGGATGCTAATGCTTGTGGATGAGCACAGGTTGTGATAATCACTTAACAAGACGTAACAGTATATGTTAAAGATTCATTGCATGGACGATAGAGTATTCGATTTTTATAATGACATAGCTATCATCAGAAAAGAGGCGTAGTAAAATTCTTTTCATAATTTATAGGACCAGTGTGTGGTATATGTTGAGTTAGCTAGCGCCATGTTTTGAATTCATACCTATCAGTGATACTTACTCGAAAGATTTATGTGCAAGATCATTCATAATGATCCATGTTGAATTAATGCAAGAACGAGATACTCTACTATGAACTACTTGTGATAAAAATTGGCTATGTTACTTTCTCTTGAATAGCTCATCTCCAGCATTTAGGACAAAGTACTGGACGTTAAGGAAGGAAATACCATTCCAGCTACGGAGATTTTAGGAATCACTCAGAGTATGGAAATTCATTCTTCTCAGAATTGTTTGTGAGAACGGTTATGTTTGTCGGTCTTTGTAATCGTTAGCTCCATTGATTTTTTAGATTATATAAAGATTTTTATTACGCACTTCTTTGATACTTACGATCTACTGTGTTGATAAGTTGCAGATGAAAGATGTTTCCCAAATTGCGCGGGCTTCTTCATAATCTCATAACCATGTAATTATCTGCGTAAAGTTTTTTTTTATATTACTTTGCACAGGAATTGATGTAATCCAAGTACCATTTCTATTCACCCTCTGTTTAAAGTATCTTAGCGTATTACTACTCACTACAAATGCATGCGCAATTAGTCATCTAGAATTCCAGACTTCTGAGGATAGTACTTAATTGCAGATTGTTTTATTTGATAGTTGAAATGGTACAAATGAATGAAAGTTCGGAGAAATATTGAATTAATAACTAGTAACAACACATTAAGTTTGCAACGGTCTATATGTGCACTTTGGTAGAAGCTTAGATGTAGCGTAATTGATCTGGATATTCAAGAATGATCTTTTCAGATTTTTATGTACGAGTTTTGTGCTACTCTTTGTGATTCATATCGAATTCTGCAGGACATGAACAAAACAGTGAGATGTTGAACAAAATTCCTTTGTAGCTCGCGTTTTTTTTTTAAGATATGTGCTAAAAACCGTCAATGATATACTTTTCAAACGTTGTAAAAATGTTGGTATCATTATTGTCATTAACCAGTATCGAAATCTATGAGTTGTTTGTTCAGGTTTTTATGAGTTATCGAAATAGTTTGTTGAGATTATTTAGTTGGGAAACAATTGAGAGAGAAAAAAAAAATACTAAAGAAAAAAAAAAAGCAATCGTGTTTAGCTCTTTTCAACATTTATCTTGCTGCATTATTGAGATCAGTTATCTATACATCATTGTGAAATGAAAAATAATAAACCACCATTCATATACTAATACTAAAAGCGTTTGTTTTTCTTCTTGCTTAAGTAATTCCTTATTTTTGTTTATCAAGGTCGCTTATAAAGAGATAAAGAAGGAAAGATCTGTTTATACTAAGTTAATTTCTAGTCGTTTGCTATAATTGAAACATTAAAAGGACTTATTTTATAGCAAAAGGTTTCGTAAGAGATCTTAGGAATCTTTGTTTATACGCAGCATTTGATAATAAAAATTTATATGGCTTTTGAGTAATAAAACCTGAGTTTTGTGTTCAAGTAATTTAAGTTGGTATATTATAAAGAGTGTATGATGATGCATTTAAATAAAGTGTTGAAAAAGAACATCGATCCTATGATTAGAGAGTTTCTTGAAGACATCTTGAATTGCCTTAGAATGGCTCTTATAAAATTTCCTTTCATCTAGTATTCTCGTGGAGTCTACGAGTTTGCCTGAGATTGTTCCAAGCACCCCGCGTGCGCCGTATTTCCGGCGGTTGGCATGATCCACAGACCGTCGCTTTCACGCCGACAGCGTGCACACATTGCTTTGCCAGCCGCATCCATCACTGGAGCTCCATCTCGGATACTATACACCTTGGAGTCATCATGGTCATGAGCACCCCAAGGTGTACGTGGTGTTCTGCATGGTGTACTATGTTGCGTACCTACATCTGAGGTACTCATCCTAGGAGTAGAAGCGGGCGACACAACGTCTGTCGCACTGCCTCCATAACAACCGCCTCTGCCGCCTCTAGACCTACCTGTAGATCCACGATCCACTCCTAGAACCTCCTTCTCCAGAGCATAACCTCGATCTACGAGATGGGCCAGAACATGTATCGCACTGAGATGTCGAACGCACATGTCTACTAGTAGACCCAGTAGGAGATGGCTGCAAAGATGGTCCTAGTGGAGTCACAAAGCTAGGAGACATACCTTCTACGGGAGTAGCACCACCCGCAAGAGTGACACCGACAGGAGTGACACCGGCGGGAATGACACCGGCGGGAGTGAGGCCAGCGGGAGTGAGGCCGGCAGGAGTAAGGCCGGCAGGAGTGAGGTCGGGAGAAGTGCTACCATGAGCGATCCAATACTGTGATGCAGCGGCCATATACGCAGGAGGAATGTGAGAGATGAACTCCAAAAACTGCTCCTTTGTCATGGAATGTGGAGTGACTAGAGGACTGTCTCCCATCATGCTCTGTAATAAAAGAACTCAAATAATTAGCATGCAATAAGAAAATTAATATAGAGAATAAACAAAAAAAACAAAATTAGTATGTACAAGTGTTTTATTCAGAAGTCCTCTATTCTAGCCTCTTGAAGATCCGATGCACCGAGAATATCTATCTCTATATTGATGGCTTCTAAATTGCTTGGTATGCTGGTTTCCTCCTGATCATCGTCTATTGCTTCGTCTTCTCGAACAATGACCTCTTCTTCAATGACCTTCTTCTCGAACAATGATCTCTTCCTCCTCGACTATCGAATGAATCTCTAACTCCACTAGAGATGGACTTTCTTCTACATCTATGTTTTCAAAAATTTTTCTATTACGTGGAGCGACTTGTAAAACAAATAGCCACTCTAGGTCTTTTGAATCTGGTATAAAAACAACTTGCTCACAGTGTTCGTGAAGTACAAATGTATCCCTTTCATATGTCCATAATCTTGTGGAGTCGATTTGAAGCAAACCGCTCTTATCCCATCTCACTATTGCGTTTCTTCCAGAGGTGACTACTTTGAACCATTTCACATAAAAAACAAAGTAATCAAACTTTCTGAAAGATAGTTTCAAGATGTCTTGAATTCAGTCGACTCCTATCAAAGGATCCATACTCTCTAACATGTGGAGTACAAATCCGTCGTTTCTGATAAATTTGATACTTGCACTCTGTGCAAGGACATGCCATTCTCTCTTGAGGATCCAAAGAAGCCATCTGCTACAATATGGACATTTTAGAACATTTGTTTTTTTTATTAAACCTAAAAATCTAACTCTTAAAGACTTAAATCTGAAATACTAAACCTAAATACTTAAATACCAAAAACAACTTAAAACCCTAATTTTAAAATCCTAATCTATATAGCTATCATATTTTATCTATATATTCAGATTTTTTCTTGATTGATCCTATTTTATATATATATATATATATATATATATATATATATATTTATTTATTCAGATTCTTTTCCTTTTAATTAAGTTATATGTATGCTTAAACCCTAAAACCCTAATTTTAAAGATCTAGTCCTAAATAATGTATATTTCTATACACATGTGTATATACATGTATATATGTATTATATGTGTATGTGTATGTGTGTATATATGTTATGTAGGTAGACCTAAAACATGTATATATATGTATGCATGTGTATATATATGTGTATATGTATATATATGTGCATATCGATAGGTGTATAAGTATGTGTGTTTGTGTATTGTATATATATTCACTCTATTTAAAATGATTGAATTTAAACCTATTTTTATATATTTAATCATATATATTTCATTTATTTATTTAAAATACTAGTTATCATATTTTATTATCTATATAATTATCCTACCTTATATATATATATATATATATATATATATATATATATATATATATATATATATATATATATATATATATATATATATATATATATATATATATATATATATATATATATTCAGATTTTTTTCTTACTTAATCCTATTTTTATATATTTAATTATAAATATTTAATTAAAATTTTTAAAATACTAGTTCTTTTTATATTTATTTATCTATATAATTATCCTATTTTATATATATATTTATTTATATATTCAGATTTTTTCATTATGTAATCCTATTTTTATATATTTAATTTTATATATTTAATTAAAGTATTTAAAACACTAGTTCTTTCTATATTTATTTATGTATATAATTATCCTATTTTATATATATATATTTATTTATATATTCAGATTTTTTCCTTATGTAATCCTATTTTTATATATTTAATTTTATATATTTAATTATATATATTTAATTAAAACCCTAATCTTAAAATTCTAGATCTAAAATATGTATATTTTTGTATGCATGTGTATCTACATGTATATATGTATTATATGTGTATGTGTATGTGTGTATATATGTTATGTAGGTGTTAAAACCCTAAAACCCTAATCTTAAAGATTTAGACTTAAATCTGAAATACTAAAACCTAAATACTTAACCACCAATAAAAATCTAAACCCCTAATCCTAAAACCCTAATCATATTTTTTATATATATTTATTTATATATTCAGATTTTTTTTTTTTTCTCTATATTTTTCCTTAATATACATATAATTGAGTTATATGTATGTCTAAACCCAAAAACACTAATCTGAAAGATCTAGACCTAAAATATGTATATTTCTGTATACATGTGTATATACATGTATATATGTATTATATGTGCATGTGTATGTGTGCATATAGCATATATGTTATGTAGGTGTTAAAACCCTAAAACCCTAATCTTAAAGATTTAAATCTAAAATATGTATATTTTTGTATGCATGTGTATCTACATGTATGTATGTATTATATGTATATGTGTGTTTGTGTATATATGTTATCTACGTATTAAAACCCCAAAGCCCTAGTTAGAAAGACTTAGACTTAAATCTGAAATACTAAAGCCTAAATACCTAAACACCTATAAAAATCTAAACCCCTAATCCTAAAATCCTAATCATATTTTATATATATATTTATTTATATATTCAGATTTTTTTCTTATTTTTCTCTATATTTTTTCTTAATATAAATATAATTGAGTGATATGTATGCCTAAACCCTAAAACCCTAATCTTAAATATCTAAACCTAAAATATGTATATTCTGTACACGTGTGTATATACATGTATGTATATATATATATATATATATATATATATATATATATATATATTATATGTGTATGTGTATGTGTATGTATGTGTAAATAGCGTAAAAACCCTAATCCTATTTTTATATATTTGATGTAAAAAGAAAACTTAAAAAAAAGGATTATATGTGTGTATGTATGCATGTGTGTATATATGTGTGTATGTATGCATGTGTACATGTGTGTGTGTGTGTATGTATGCATGTGTATACATGTATGTGTGTGTGTGTATGTAGGCATGCATGTGTGTGCATGTGTGTGTACGTGTGTGTATGTATGCATGCATGTGTGTGTATGTGTATTCATATGTATACATGTGTGTGTATGTGTATGTGTGTGTATGTATACATGCATGTGTGTATATGTGTGTATGTATGCATGTGTGTATATATGTGTGTTATATGTATGCATGTGTACATATGTGTGTATGTATGCATGTGCATACATGTGTGTGTGTGTGTATGTGTGTGTATGTATGCATGTGTGTGTGTATGTGTATGTGTGTGTATGTATGCATGTGTGTGTATATGTGTATATGTGTGTATGCATGCATGTGTGTATATGTGTGTGTGTGTGAATGTATATGTGTGTATATATGTATGTGTGTATATGTGTGTGTATGTGTATGTATGCATATGTGTATATATGTGTGTTTATGTATGTGTGTATGCATGTGTGTATGTATGCATGTGTATATATGTGTATATGTGTGTATGCATGTGTGTGTATGTATGCATGTGTATATATGTGTATATGTGTGTATGCATGCATGTGTATATGTGTGTGTATGTATGTGTGTATATGTGTGTGTGTGTATGTGTATGTATGCATATGTGTATATATGTGTGTGTATGTATGTGTGTATGCATGTGTGTAAATTTGTATGTGTGTGTATGCATGCATGTGTCTATAGGTGTGTGTATGTAAGCATGCATGTGTGTACATGTATGTGTGTATGTATGCATGTGTGTACATGTATGTGTGTATGTATGTATGTGTAAATGTGTAAATATGTGTGTATGTGTGTGTTTATGTATGCTCTATTTTCCTATCTCTATCTTCCTTTCTTTCATTATCCTTTATCTCTCACTCTCTCTCTTCTCTCTCTCTCTCTCTCTCTCTCTCTCTCTCTCTTTCTCTCTCTCTCTCTCTCTCTCTCTCTCTCTCTCTCTCTCTCTTTCTCTCTCTCTCTCTCTATCAATAGAGAATAAAACAATCACTTACAAGTATGCCCCTCTTTGGATCGTTGTCGTTAAAGCGTAATGTATGTCGTCTATCGTCCAATTCCAAACAATCGATGCCAAAGAACTTCTGCAAAATCAAAGAAAAAAGAAATTATAAAACCTAAAGCGTAGAGAAACACAAATGCTAACAATACGCGTAGCACTTACCAAGATGTGAGATCTAAGCGGAGAGAGAGCGTGTGTGTGTAGAGAGAGAGATCTGTGTGTGTGTGTGCACAAGACAATGCAGGTCGCGATTCGGTTCGTGCACGCAAGTTCGACAGAAGACCAACAGTACTCAAACATGCGCAAAAATGTGAAGTTTTGCTCTCGGGTTCGCGGTATGTTTAAAACTCGCCGCTGGTATAGGTGCCGGTATGGGTGTCAGTATACGCGTGGGTACTTCCTTGTAAATTACCGACGCTTATACCAACGCCCATACCGACGCATATACCGACGCAAATACCGGCGTCTGTGGGCCACACGGATGATCCGTTTAAAACGGTCATACCGACGGTCACTTGACCATCGGTATCTCTAAGTGACCTTTTCCGAGGCCCATACCGATGCCGACTGTGACCATCGGTATATGCAGCGTCGATATGCCCCTCATATGTTGTAGTGATGTGCATGTGTATGTGTGTGTATATGTATGTGCATGTATATGTGTAGCTCTAGGTGTATATCTGTGTATGTGCATGTATATGTGTATATGTAGGTATGTGCATGTGTGTGTGCATGTGTATATGTGTTTTAATACTTTAATTATATAATTCATCCATATGTGTGTACCTAAGTGTATATGTATGTGTGTGTATATGTATGTGTATATGTGTTTTAATACTTTAATTATATAATTCATCCATATGTGTGTACCTAAGTGTATATGTATGTGTGTGTATATGTATGTTTGTGCATGTGTATGTGTGTGTATATGTATGTATGTGCATGTGCATGTGTATGTGCGTGTATATGTATGTGCGTGTATATGTATAACTCTGTGTATATGTGTGTATGTGCATGTATATGTGTATATGTAGGTATGTGCATGTGTGTGTGCATGTGTATATGTGTTTTAATACTTTAATTATATAATTCATTCATATGTGTGTAACTAAGTGTATATGTATGTGTGTGTATATGTATGTATGTGCATGTGCATCTGTAAGTGTATGTGTGTATGAGTATGTGCATGTGCATGTGTATATGCGTGTATATATATGTGCATGTATATGTGTAACTCTATGTGTATTTGTGTGTATGTGCATGTATATGTGTATATGTAGGTATGTGCATGTGTGTGTGCATGTGTATATGTGTTTGTATGTTGTGAAGATATGGGTAGGTATGTGCTTCTCTCGTACATAGTGATAATGAACTTCAATATGTTTAGTCCTTGCATGAAAAATAAGATTAGCAGCTAAGTGAATAGAACTCATATTGTCACCAAAAATAGTTGGAGTTCCAAACTCCAATCCAAGATCTTTGAATAATGTCTTCATCAACATAGCTTCCTGAGTAGCTATGGCAAGAACAGAGTCTCAACCTCTGTGGAAGAAAGAGGGTTGCTTCTTGGATGATCATGAAATAAGCTTTGAACCTGCAAAGGTAAGATAACCTGAAGTGCTACTTCTATCTTCCTTGGAGCCACCCCAATCTGCATTAGAAAAAAGCTTCAAACCTAAATCAGATACATAAGGATAATAAAGTCCTTCATTTATGGTTCCTTTGAGATACTTCAGAATCCTTTTGGCAGCATCCATATGTGGTTTCCTTGGTGTGTGCATAAATTGACTTAGCACACTCACACTGTAACATATATCTACTCTTGTCAATGTGGCATAGTTGAGACTAACCACTAGACTTTGATATGATATGATTTCCTCTATGAGTTCACCTTCATGTGAGCTCAATTTGTGATTGACCTCCATTGGAGTACCTGCAATCTTACAATCTTGCATCTTGAATTTTGCCAACATGTCCTTAATGTACTTTCTATGAGTGAGAAACAAACCATGATCTTTGTAGACAACTCCTAAGCCTAGGAAGTAGGTAAGTGAACCCAAATCACTTAAGTTGAACTCTTCTCTCATCTGATCTTTGATCTTCTTCATACCATATGCATCATAACCCGTCAATATAATATCATCTACATATACACATAAGTAGACGATCTCAAAATTACTCTTTTTGATAAAGAGTGAAGGATCCGCCTTGCTTGGTTGAAAGCCTTTGTCCTGCAAGAATGAAACAAGCCTGAAATTCGAAGCTCTTGGGGCTTGCTTGAGACCATACAATGCTTTGTTAAGTTTACACACATAATCAGGATAAACTTCATTCTCAAAACCAAGTGGTTGTGCCATATATACCTCTTCTGTTATCCAACCATTCAAGAATGCATTCTTCACATCTAGTTGAAGTATCTTCCAATTCTTGGAAGAGGCAATACTAAGTGAAACCCTAATAGTAGGCATCTTTGCCATAGGAGAGAAGGTCTCCTCATAATCAATTCCCTGAGTTTGTGCAAAGCCTTTTGCTACAAGCCTTGCCATATACATGTTAATGGAGCTATCATAATTCTTCTTGAGTTTATAGACCCATCTTGAGCCCATTACCTTCATGGATGAAGTCTTGGGCAGCAAATCCGAAGTGTTTTTTTCCTCAAGTGCTTCAATCTCTTCCTTCATTGCATGCTTCCATTCTGATTTTGCTTTGGCCTCTTCAAAGCATGATGGCTCCTCTTGGTTTATGTCCTGTGCTATGTAGATAGAATGTTTAGTTACTAATGAGGTGTCAAACCCATACCTTTCTGGTTTTTTATTTTCCCTCATAGATCTTCTTAGGCCATGATGTGATGATTCTACCTCATGTCCAAGTTCCTGCAATTTTGCTTTACCTTTAGACTTCCATACTTTGATCTTTTCCATCTGAGATTCTTCATCATCCTCTGAGGTGTCTTGTTCTTCAATCTTTGGTTGTTCTCTACCAAGCTTTGGAAAATCTTCTTCAAGATCATATGGTAAATTGACCTTCCTACATGAGCCTTCATACCATGAATTGTTTTCATCAAAAACTACATCTCTCCTTACCAAGAATCCTTTTTTTCTAGGGCTGTATAACCTGTAGCCCTTTTGATTGTTGTCATATCCAATAAATACACACCTTTCTGCCTTTGGATCCATCTTGCCTCTAACCTGTGAAGGAACATGAGCAAAAGCAATACATCCAAAAATTTTACAATGATCTAAGCTTGGTCTTCTTCCATTCTAAGCCTCATATGGATTCATCCCATCAAGGGATTTTGAAGGAAACCTATTAATCGAGTAAGTGGCTATAGATACAGCCTCAGTCCATAGATAATTTGGCAAATGCTTTTCATTTAACATGGACCTTGCAGCTTCAACAACTGTCCTATTCCTCCTTTCTGCCACTCCATTTCGCTCAGGAGTGTACCTTGTAGTTACCTCTCTTTTGATTCCTCTTTCTTGAAGAAAAGAATCAAACTCATGGGAGAAGTATTCTCCCCCTCCATCTGACCTTAGCCTTTTTAGTGATTTACCTGTTTGCTTCTCCACAAGAGCCAAATATCTTTTGAAACATGAAAAAACTTCATCTTTGTGTTTCATAAAGAATAGGATAGTCCATCTACTACAATCATCAATAAAGGAGACATAATACCTTGATCCAGATATTGAAGCTTCCTTGCTAGGTCCCCATACATCTGTATGAACCAACTCCAAGAGATCTCTATCCATATAACCTTTCTTCATGAATGGTAGCCTGTGAGACTTTCCAAATTGACATGCAATGTTTCTAGTGTCTTGTAATTCAAATGTGATCAATCTACTTGTCTTTTCACCTTTTGCAATTCTTCTGAATCCTTGACTTGGATCTTCAACAAATGCTCTTGCTTTTGTGAACCTGACTTGCAACCCTTTCTCTACTATCTGCCCAACACTTATCAAATTCTTTGTAATGGTAGGGACATAGAGTACCCTACTGAGTAGGTTGATGTTTCCATCAGGTGCTTTGACATTGCCTATTTTCGCCACAAGATGTCTTGTATCATCTCCTATTTGTACCTCATGCTTATTCCCTGGATCTTCTAAATCTGATAGGAGTGCCACATTTCCTGCCACATGATTTGAACAACATGAATCTATGTAGAAAACATGCTCATCAAATTTACATTATGGCATAGCCATGTTCATTATCAATAATGAATCCTCTTTGTTTGAGTCTTATGTGTAGTTATTGTAGTCTCTCCTTCCTTTTGTAGCCTCCTTGATAGTTTGAATGATTGTAGGTGTAGCTGCCATGATAATTGTTGAACCTTCCTCTTGAGTAGCCATAAATTCCTCTATTGTATCCTCTTCCTCTTTGATTCCTAGAATTCCTAAAGCAGTTCTATGATTAGTTAATCCACAAATAGAACATGGCTTGGAGTCTTGGGATCTCCCCCTGCCTTGTCTACCTCCTCTTCCTCTACCTCTACCATGTCTTCCTCTACCTGCATAGTTAGCTTGATATGTACCTGCTTCATCATCCACTTTCTTTGCCTTTCCTTTGTAATCTTTGGACTTGCTTTTATCAGTGTATAAAGCTGAAGATTTATTACCTTTAGAGCTTTCTCCATTTTTTATAAGCTTTGCCTCTTGAGTAAGTAGTTATCCAATGAGTGTATTGAAATCAAGTACATGCATGTCCATGTACAAATACATAGCTGTGGTGAATGCTTCCCACTTGTCATCTGCCTTCAAGCCATTGACAACTTGCCTTACAATTTTCTCTTCATCTATTACCTCTCCAATGCTTCCCAACTGATCTGCTATGTCCTTGAGCTTTGTGACAAAATCAATCACCTTTTGTTTGGGAGCCTTCTTGAGAGTTGTGAAATCCAGCCATAGTTGATGCTTCCTAGCTTTAGTACTTGAAGAGAAGAAGGCGTCAAGTGCATCCCACACTTTCTGAGATGTCTTACAACTTCTAATGTGAGGCAACAAAAAATCTAAGATAGAGTTGAGGAGATAAGACCTTGCAAGTGCATCCTTGGAGCACCATGTGCTCAATCTTTCTTGCTCTTCTTGTGTTGGTTGACTTTTGTTCTTGAAACTTGGCATAACTTCATCTCCAACCACATAACCATATAAACTTCTACCTTGGAGATAATCTTCCATCCTTAATGACCAAGCTGATTAATTACCTCTATCCAGTTTGTCAATTGATGAAGGAAATCCATCTGCCATGTTGTCCAACCTTGCTCTGATACCACTATGAAGAGAAGGATAGGTATGTGCTTGAACATGAAGAGGTGTTGCAAAATCCTTGATCTACAACAGCCAAATGAAATCTAGGAGTATATGGTGGGCCCTTTTATCTTGCAAATGGATGTATTAGGAACCCTATGTGCATTGGAAGATGACTCTCAAAAAGATAGATCAAAACAGATAAGTTGGAGTTATCTTAGAGGTGAAGAACTTGCTATTTTGGTTGATACACCTGTCTAGTGTTTTGCATAATTCTCTGAGCACAGCAGTAATTAGCTTAATTCCTTTTCAGGAAGTCTAGTTAACTTAAAGGATAACTTTCAAGAGTAATCTCATAAAAAATAATGAACCACACACTGAGAATGATATTTAACAACTGATGACATCATCCCGATTTTCACGGGTTGCTATAGTAATGAGACCAGTGAGTAGAAAAATGAACATAACTCAAGATTTAAGAATCCAATGATTATGAAAATTTGTTTGCTTATACTAGATAGTATTCTAAATGAAACAAGCTTTAAATCATTGAATTTAGGTAAGTAACACAGAGAACATGCACTGACAAGATGAGTAAAAAAGTCGGGTACCTAACAGAGAAGTGAAAATGAACAGACAGGGTGGACTTCAACTGAACATAACTGAAGATTGAAACACCCAAATGAAATGAAAATTAGTGAGCATATAGTAGAATGAGAAAACTGAGAGATATGGCAGTGAGTAGTACACTTCACATGAACATGGAAATATGAACTCAAATGATCATGAAAATGAAACTATATTGATTGTACAATACAATGGAATTACTGATACATATGTGTGCCTTGGAATCACACCTTGATATGGCATAAAGCTGAGATCTTGGAGGTCTTCACATAGGTCTCTCTCACTATGACTAAAATTGCCATCTATTTATAGTTGAGTTTGGGAGGCTAAATTCCCTCAATCACTCTCCAATCAATTAAGGATTGATTTGATTCTCTATCTACCACAAATCACGGATTCGTGGCTCCTCTTTCCCTTTTTGATTAAGTGGACTCAACCAATTAAGATTCTTTCACTTTTACATTAAGTAAAATCTTCAAAAGTTACAAGAGGTAGTTCACAAGTGAACTTTACATTGTCTTCATTTTAAGGCTTCTTCTATGACTGTGGGACTCAAGCCAATACTTATGCTTGTCATAGACTTTCTCCAACATACGTATCTGCATATATATATACACATATATATATGCAGTCATAGACTTTCTCCAACATACGTATCTGCATACATATATACACATATATACACATATATATGTGTATATATGTGTATAATGTATGTATATGCATGTGTATATGTATCTGGATGCATTTCCATTTGCATCCATGTGCATGCATGTGGATGTGCATATACATGTATTTGCATATATTTTAATGTGTATGTATGTATGTATGTATATATATATATACATACATACATATATATATATATATATATATATATATATATATATATATATATATATATATATATATATATATATATATATGCAATAATACATGCATGTAAGTCTTTTTATGTGGTTGTAGAAATATTTGTGCATATGCATGTGTATATGTGTGTATGTCTAAGTGTATGTGCACATGTATCTCTGTGTATATATGTGTGTGTATGTGCATGTGTATATGTGTGTATGTGTGAAAGTTCATCTTCATCATGTATAAGTGTATAAGTGCATATCAATAAGTGTGAGTATGCTTTCTAATGAAAATAACACAATTCAAATGTTATACAAAGAATAGAAATTATACTTACAATGGTTAGCCATACGTTTTGCTTGGTTAGCTTCTTGAATAACCTGCAATAAAGAGAGAAAGAAGAGAGAGAGAGAGAGAGAGAGAGAATTCAAAGAGAGAAAGATGTAGAAAGAGACAAACAGAGATAGAGGGAGACAATAAGAGAGAGCTTAGGCAAAACAACAATTTTGCATATACTTGCTTCAGCTTGTAAGTGCAACACAATTGCAAATGTTGGAGAGCTCTTCGATCATATGCGTGAAAATACCGATCGAAGGGCCTCCAACATTTTAATTTTTTTCCATCAACAGACCGTCATGTAAGCGATGCTACCCATTGAGTTGGTGTCACATGAGGGACATGTTCGTAGCATCGCTTATACGATGGCACAAAACGTCGCTTATACGATGGCACAAAACGTCGCTTATGCGATGCAAGAAAGCATTACTTATGGGACGCTATTTAAAACCATCGTGTTAGCGACGCTGTATGGGAGCATCGTAGCCCCGTCATGCCACAACAAAAAACGTCGTTTGGTTCGTCGTTTAATCGACGGTCCGCGTGCGACGCTCATTACGACGCATGTTGCAATTTTATAGCGATAAAATTCTGTCGCCTTAACCATTGCTATATGCCCATATTCCTTGTAGTGGATGCTTGGAATACACTTACCACATTGTACCAGGCTAGGAATGAGGCTTGTGTTGCTTACCTTCGAAAATAGTTGGAGAGTGAGCATATGAATGAAGGTGATTCTATAAATAGTTTATTTTTACTAATGAATTTATACCAGAGAGCTCATTTGTGTAGAGTGTTCTGAATGCTCTTCCTAATTCATATCAGAGTTTTGCTTCTAATCTTCTTTTGAGGATGAAAGATAATTCAAATGCCTTGTCATTTGAGGAGTTAGTTTTTGTTCTATTGTAGGAAGATTAGTCTAGGCAGAACAGGTCTATTATGTGTGTTGTAGATCAAGCTTTCCTAGCTAGTCATAAGGGAAAAGGGAAATGGAGCTCATCTACTAATAAGCTGAAATTTGCAAATGCTACACATTTGAAGAAGAAAGACAAAGATGAAAAGAAATCAAAAAATCAAAAATTGTTTTGCAAATACTATAAAGCAAATGATCATGTTATTAAGGGCTGTCCAAAACTAGGTGCTAAAGAGGCAAAGAAAAAGAAGGCTGGAATGGTTGTTGCAGAGGCCTCTACACCGAAAACAGAGTCTCCTAGTCTTGTGTAGAATGAAGAATGGGCATTTACTACTGTTTGCAATTTTGACCCATCTTCTCATGAGTAGTGTATGTCTCGAATAGACTCACATGTTTGGTATTTTGATAGTGGGGCAACCAAACATTTTACCTCACAGTGTAGTTTCTTCACTTCAGTTGATCCTGCCCCTATAGGGAATACTATCACATGCACCAACAACTCCTCTTATCCTATCATGGGAGTTGGTAAGATCATTCTGACTACTAGTGATGGTAGTTCTTTCACTTTATCAGATACTTTATTGTGCCAAGGATCAAGAAGAATCAGTTATCAGTCTCAGCTTTAGCCAAGATTGGCTTGGTTGGGAAATTTGTTGATGACAGGTGTACAGTTCATGATCTATCAAATGGTGACATGATTATTGCTTTTGGCTCTTTGTTTCATGGGATGTATAAGCTCATAGAATATGAACATCTGTGAATGATTCAACATGTGCAGTACATGATTCTCAACCTTTGTCAGGTGCAAAGCTTTGGCATGCACACTTTGGTCATTTGAATTTTGCTAGTTTGCTACGCCTAGAGAAATCTAGAGATGCATTTGATGGTGTTGTCTATGAGCTCGCTGTTGGATGCTTGATTTACTTATGCATTACTCAGCCAGATATTCAGTTTGCTGTCGCACAGATGAGCAAGATTATGCATTGCCCAGGTGTCATGCATTCGCAGGCAGTTAAGTGCATCTTTCACTACTTGAGTGGTACCCGGCTACTTGGGTGGTTTAATCCCAAGGGGGGATCACTACCACCACATTTGCATGGCTTTTCTAACTCTGAGTGTGCTAGTTTCTATGACACATGTGTGCACACTAGTGGCTTTTGCTTCATGCTTGGAGTCCATGTATGTCTTGGTTGAGCAAGAAGCAACCTACTATGGCCACTTCCAGTTGTGAGGCTGAGTATAGGGCAACTTTTATAGTGACTGTTGAGTGTGTTTGGCTCAGATGCCTTATGGCTGATTTGGGTGTTGGTCACTCTTCTGCCACCACCATATTCAGTGACAGTCAGAGCACACTAGCAGTTGCAAGGAACCTTTGCTCGCACTAAGCACATCGAGATGCATTATCATTATGTCAAGGAGAGTTTCTCTACTGGAGAGATGAGCTTGGCATATGTGCCCATGCAGGAGAACATTGTAGACCTTTTCACGAAAGCTCTACCTAGGGAGAAGTTTGAAGCTTTCGATAAAGCTTTGGGCTTACTTGCTTATGTGGATTGGTTCCACATAGCTTGGCACTTCTTTATATGGGTGAAAGCATGTTAATGTTTACAAAAAAGTGATGTCCAGGACATAATTAATTAGCTAGAAAAATCCGATCCTTCTTAGCTGAACATCATGCAATAGTTATTGAAGGAGAACCAAAAGCGAGGTGATGGGGCGAGAGTAGACCGTAGTATGCACGCTGGAGCATGGAGCATTCATGAAGTGGGTTTTTCCACTTGCTGCATGTTGGAGAGTCCACCGCAGTACCTCATCTCACCTTGGATTTTTTCTACGTAGCTAATTGTTGTCTTTGGCAGCCATACATTCGTTATGGAGCATGCAAGGAAGAAGTTTTCTTGGCTACTATTTTTTTGATCCTGTGCTATTGTAATGAGTCATGAACAAATCTTTTAGCGATTGTCTTGATGGGCAATGGAAGACGTATGTGTGCAACACAAAATTGGAGGCTTTAATCAACTCTAAAGAATTGGTTCTATCATCACATTTCCTTCAACTCATTGCGCTTCAGGTTCCCTAACTTTCATGCTGCCAAGAATAGGGTCAACCTAGAAGCTCAGTATTGGATATTATAAGCCCAAGTTGAAGTGGAAAATCGACTCTCTTAAGAGCCAGAAACAGACTTTGGAAGCCACCACCAGCATGTAGCATTGGGATAGAAAAGACATTACAAAGCTTGATGCGATTTCTATGTGTTGTAGAGTAAGAATGCTTTTCCAACTCCCTGCTCTTTTGGATGGTGGGCGAAAGCATGTTAATGTTTACAAAAAAGTGATGTCTGTGTACAACATACTCTTCCTTTTGCTATAGCATATGGATCCTTTGATGAGTTTGCACAAGCACACACACATAGACAACAACTATTTGAACCTCCTGACTGTCGAGCCTCCTTGTGAGAGTCTTATTTGTTGATTACCTTGAATGAGTTCTGTCCTTAGTACCTCTTCGCTCCTACCTAATGTCGCTATAACACCATGATGTGACATTTCCTCCCCCTTGAAAGCATTTTTGTCCTCGAAAATTTAAATAAAATGTCCGTAATGGTAGAAGAAATTGCTCGGACTCCTCTGAACCCCATGTACTCTATGTACATGGTCATCTCTATGTGTTGTTTCCCCATATCCTTCCCCTTAAGAAGTCTCATATTAGAGATAATCTCAAAGGTGAGAAAACATATGAGTCGTGTCTACTATCTCCCATGTACTCTGCACTTCCATACTACCACTCCCATGCCATACAACATCATCCAAATGACCTAAGTCCATATGATGTATAATCTATGGAGTAATAGTATAAGAAGCAAGTGCAAAATGCCAAGCTTATAGGCTTGACCATACCATAATGGAGTTAATAAACCATAAATTTCTCTATAACATAGAACAAAGTCCCATAAAAAATGACTTCAAACCCATCTAAGACTAAATGATAGATTGCCCTCATACCACTCTAGGTCTTTCTAACCTTGAGTGTAATCACAAGTAGTAGTTTAATCAAAACTACCTTGTGAACTATGCAAATCCTTCATCTAGCTCATACATAAGAATTTCTTGGTAGTGAAATGCAATCTCTACATTCCACTGACCAAGACGTCTTTGGTTTGTCATCCATTTACTTTGGACTTAGTTCTACTAGAAGAGCATCTATTGGCACTAGTGCAAACTATAATATTTCTCTTCCCTATAGTTTGCCCTCTCAATGCAGAAAGCATTCCCTTTGAGATTCAGATAATCGCTAAGTACTCATTCTCCTAATTGATGCTCACACATCATCCTTATGATGAAACATTAACTACGAGTTTGCTACCCGAATAGGTTAGATATATCCCTATCTCCTAGAAATCCTAAAGATAAGATTCATACCCAAGTCCCTGTCTCACTAATGTCAATAACTAGATCATCTCATCTAGTCAAGGACCATCATTGGAAATAAACATAATTACTACTCTCTAGAGTTTTCGTGTGGTACTCGATCTAGCCAGTATGATTACCTGATCTCCCTCTTGTCTTTGATACAAGAGTGCCACTTCTATCTGGACAACCAAAATGAGTGAGTGAAACTCTCTCTCTCTCTAACTCTCTCTCTCTAATATCATCTAAGGAAAAGAGCTGTGGTAGTGGAATCTAATCCACTTTTCCTTTCCCTTTGAAAGAGATTCTTTTGAATTCAATTGCTCTACTCATGCATAATTGAGAACATGCATATATGTTTTGCAAACGATCTTCATTTTTATTTTATGGATCTTGTAATAAAGTGGGTATTCCACTCCTCTAGTTAAAATCAAAGGTCTAATTTTTCTTTGAAACCTCTTAAATAACATGCGAAAGGTAAAGATGTGGACTCACAAAGACCGAAACATAGGTTTTAATCGTTTGCAACTAAGTCTCAGCATTGTAGATCCGCAAGAAAGTACATCATCTTTTAGCTTCAAAAGAAACTTGTTCACAAAAGAGTTTCCGTTGCTTACATTATTCACATATCATAGGGCATCACAAAGATCTTCGCCTTACCTCAGTGATAATCATTTTACGTTTGTGGTTGTAGCAATGGTTTAACACATGGTTTATATTCATCAATCATATGCGTAGGTTAGCCCTTCCTAAGATTCAACTATTGTTCCATACAAGACATTAAGAATTTCATCGCAATTCAAGTTTTCATTATACAAAAAGAGCCAATTCTTATTCCAACGTAGCTTCTGTATGTTTCCATGTCAAGTATCATATAAAAACTATAAAGAGCCTACCAGGCACATTCTCGAGTTATTGCGGTACTTCATAATGTATCAAACATACATGCACTTCATTTGATATAAATGTTTATGTTCCTGTTGTCAAATAGGCCTTATTCAGAATATAATCTCAAACTGTTTTTGAACAATTTATTATTAATCCAACTGAAACACTTGCATACGTAAATAATCATAGACACATGATAGTCACATGCTTCAAAACCTATCGTAGAACAATACAGGATCTCGCGCTTATATGAGCATCAATTTTCTATTGAAGGCTAAATTTAGATTGCGACTTAAATCAAACATATAAATCAATCACGTATATTGCGTGTGACACATCTTGAAACATTTCAGAACATCCATAAAGCAAAAACAGTCATAACCTTAACTATAGACACTAGCTGGTTTGCAGTCACATCCTTCTGACTTTGTCTCTGCATAGCAAAAGTTGACAATTCGCAAACTTTAGTACATGCGCTATCTATGAATTCAACATGCCATACTAATTCTAATTCAGAGAAAATAACACATTAAAATAAACACCTTTTTATTTTGACCCGAGGCAATTTCAACAGAGTGCATTGATAGGTTTTTCGATCTAACCTCGATATTTAACAGTTACATACAACTCATTTGTGTCACTTTGGCCCCTCTGGTGTAAAAACTATCAGCAAATCTTCTGCCTCGTTCTGCATGTCTCCAAAGACCTTTATGTACTCATCCCACATGAATGAAGTGGAGCAACCTTGGTTCCAACAACTTTCGCAAATTATACTGCAATAATCATGCAGAAAGGATCCATTCCATTCTGACTCTGCTTAGAACAAAGTCCTCAGCAATGACAAGATAAGCATATTTTCTACTGATGCTACTTTTGGAATTGGCACCCATTATGTCCACCTATAATCAGCATTTCGCCAACTTCTATTCTGATCATCCATGCATTCATCTTCTTCGTCTGAAGTGCTATACTTTTTTCCATCTCTTATCAAGCAGACATTGATCTCTGTTAAATTTTCTTTTCCCTTCTAGTTTTAGGCTCACTTTTGAACGTTTTATCTCCTCCTCTGCACGTAAAAGCTTTCTCCTCTATCGAAGGCATATCCCCCTTATTTGAACAGCTCGAGCTCCTCCTCTTCAGCTCGTCCTTCCGTACTCTTCTGCCTATAACACGCTTGGAGAAGCTTTCTCCACTATCAAAGGCATCTCTCCTTATTTGAATAGCTTGAGTTCCTCCTCTTCTATCCACAAAGTGCCCTCCTGCTCATAGTACCCTCCCAGCAACAAAAATCGCCCGAGAGAAAAAAAATCTGTCCTCCTTTTTTCTTGATTTTTCCCCAAGTCCCTTTAGAGGAGCCAGTACTCTCCTACTATTTGCATCCCACGAAAAAAATGATCGCGTCCAGAGAATCCTCCTCCGTTTTCGGCATGTTCGCTTCTTCCTTCCATCCATGGAATCGTTCCTCCTAGAAGAAACGCACGTAGCTCCTTATTATCTTAAAATTATGCACTTACATATATTTTGTTAGCATTCACATACATGCAAAAGTATGTTCACATACATACATTTCCAACGCGCTTGTATAAACAAGAACACTAACGCAATAATATCATGGAAATACATAAACATGAAGATATTGTGCATAATTATAGTCTCGTATAATTGAGATTAACAAGCTTATATGAGAACACATATTGAAACCCAACTTTGAGTGAGCACACTCACATAAAGTTTTCGCAACTAATGCCCGCTTGTGCACACATTTGTACCAACCCATTTTATAGGTGCACATACTATGACGAATTGTGAGCCAATGAAGAAAGTATAGAGAGTACACACGCGGAAGCAAATTGAAAAGTAGAGTACTCTCACAAAACAAAGAATGTGTGAGACACAAAATGAGTAGACCATGAAATGGGTAAATTCATGTGGATTAGAAATGAGATTGTCAAGAGCATGGAGTAGGCTCCTCAAGCTTCTAACCAAGTACAAATGAGGGGAGAGGCCCTCCTTATATAGATTTGGGAGGGGCTCTCAAAAGTACATCATATGTGGGATAAGTCTCCTAAAAGGAGAATGAATACAACTGGTAGAAGCACATGGCAAGGTACTCAAATACAAAGTAAATACAATATAAAATGGAAATAGACTAGAAATGGAGTGCCTCCTAGATACAAAATGAAGATGCACTCATGCAGATACAAATGTAGATGAAGTAGGAGCAATCATGTCGTTAACATCCTGTAGCTCAAGTGTAAGCACCACCTCCTTTACTTGTCAATCCGCGGAGACGTGAGGACCGGTATGAAGACCACGAGCAAGTGAAGGCACAGGTGCGTGAGTGGAAGCACACAAACATGCACACACATACATACACACGTGCACAAGGTAAGATCAAAGAGAGGAACAATGGAAAGCTTCGATTGCAAAAGAGTTCTCTTACAAATCTCTATTCTCAAACAATCTAACCCCAAAAATGAGCTCTCTTTTTATAGTTGTTTGAGTAGTTTTGGACCTGTCCAGACCTAGTGTCCAGCCTATTAAAAAATTAGGTTCCAGGGCTTATTTGAGGGCTCAAACGACGTCTAAAAATTATGAAAATTGGTAGGATGATGCTTCTAATACTCCTCAAGCTCGAAGACTCCTCGGCTTGAACAAAATAGAGTTATAAAAATAGAAAATGGTATTTATAATGGTTTTTAGTGATGAAAATCACTATTTTTGTAAGGGGTTCTTCTGAAAATTTGACATACACTTCTTGGACCTCCCTACTTGCTCCTTCTTCTTGGGTGTCCACCTCTTTTATGTGCTCCTATGCTTTGTCCTTGACCTTCAGCTTCAACACTCCCCCCCTCTTGAGTCTGTCGTCCCTGACAGACCCTTGTTGTAATGGTTGTTCCATGTAGTGCTTTGAGAGGTAGTGTCTATTCGGTAGGAACAAGAGCCGTCTACCTTCCAAATGTGGCAAGGTTGGTTGTCTGGATCTTCGTTTAGCACTAAAAGTCTTTGGAAGTTTTTGTCCCTTGGTATGCACTCCTTCCTTGGGTTCGAGTCTGATTGTGTCGTTGCGAGTCGCCATTGATGGCCTCTAGATCTTCTTAAGCTGATGTTCATAGTAAGCATGCCAAGTACTAATAACCCATAATGAATGATGGGTAAGTGTGTGCGTGCATGGGTTGAGGAAAATATATGCCTTGTGCATGGCCTTGTAATGTAGCCCTAATACATGCTTACTTGGAAAATGCATTGGAAGAAGTGCGGTGCAAAAATTGGGGTCTTGAGCTAAGTGCTCAAGGGTATGCCGACGAAGAGGTTTCCTAAGCTATCATGGTTATGATGTATCCAAAGTAAAGATACATACCATGAAGAAGTTCGATCGATGTTCATCTCTTCGTGTTGTACACTCGGCCTTTGGGATGGAACATTGTTGTTGAATATCCGTGTTGATGGTCCATTGATGAGATCTTTTGAGTGGTTGATCATGTCTCCTCTTTTCAAAGCATCATTTGCCAAATACTGAGAATTGAATTTCTTTATGTTCCTTGACAAACAACATTGGATCACTACACCAAGACTAGTTTCACATATTCTCTTTGTTGGAGCAAGTCTATGACAAGCCTAAGTATTGGCTTGAGTCCCACAAAGTCATAAAAGAAGCTTTAAAATGAAGACTATGTAAAGTTCACTTGTGAACTACCTCTTGTAACTTTTGAAGAGTTTACTTAATGTAAAAGTGAAAGAATCTTAAGTGGTTGAGTCCACTTGATCAAAAAGGAAAAGAGGAGCCACGAATTCGTGATTTGTGGTAGGTAGAGAATCAAATCAATCATTGATTGATTGGAGAGTGATTGAGGGAAGTTAGCCTCCCAAACTCAACTATAAATAGATGGCAGCTTTAGTCGTGGTTAGAGAGACCTATGTGAAGACCTCCAAGAGCTGCTCAAGGTGTGATTACAAGGCACACATATGTATCACTAAGTCCATTGTATTGTACAAGCAATATACTTTCATTTTCATGATCATTTGGGTTCATATTTCCATGTTCTTGTGAAGTGTACTACTCACTGCCATTACTCTCAGTTTCCTCAGTCAGATTGCAGAGATTGTTTCTCTAAGCTTGGTGCATACTTTTCAGTGATGTAACTTGGTAAAGTTAGCTCTATAATTCTACTATATGCTCACAAATTTTCATGTCATTTGGATGTTGCAATCTTCAGTTATGTTCATTTGAAGTCAACAGGGTCTGTTCATCTTCACTTCTCTGTCAGGTATCCGACTTTTTCACTCATCTTGTCAAAGGTGTCTCTCAGTGGTTACTTATCCAAAATCAGTGATTTATGACTTGTTCGATTCAGCTTACTATCTAGTATAATCATGCAGAGTTTCATAATCATTGGATTCCCGCATTTAGAGTTATTTGCATTTTGCTACTCACTGGTCTCAAACTGTAGCAGCCCGTGAAAATCGGGATGAAAGTCATCACTTGTTAAAACTCATTCTCAGTGTGTGGTTTATTATTTTTTATTAGATTACTCTTGAAAGTTAGCTCTTTAAGCTACCTAGACTTCCCCAAGAGGAATTAAGCTAATTTTTGTTGTGCTCAGATAATTATGTAAAACACTGGACAGGTGTATGAACCAAGAATAGCAAGTTTTCACCTCTGAGCTAACTCCAACTTATCTGTTTTGATCTATCTTTTTGAGAGTGATCTTCCAAGGTACATAGGGTGTCTAATACATCCATTGGCAAGCTAAAAGGGCCCACCATATACTCCTGGAGTTCATTTGGCTGGTGTAGATCAAGGATTTTGCAACACCTCTTCATCTTCAAGCACATACCTATCCATCTCTTCACAGTGGTATCAGAGCAAGGTTGGACAACATGGCAAATGGATTTCCTTCATCATTTGACAAATTGGATAGAGGTAATTACTCAGCTTGGTCATTAAGAATGGAAGCTTATCTCCAAGGTAGAAGTTTATATGGTTATGTGGCTGGAGATGAAGTGATGCCAAGTTTCAGGAACAAAAGTCAACCAACACAAGAAGAACAAGAAAGATTGAGCACATGGTGCTCTAAGGATGCACTTGCAAGGTCTTATCTCCTCAACTCTATCTCAGATTTTTTGTTGCCTCACATTAGAAGTTGTAAGACATCTCAGGAAGTGTGGGATGCACTTGAAGCTTTCTTTTCTTCAAGTACTAAAGCTAGGAAGCATCAACTATGGCTTGATTTCATAACTCTCAAGAAGGCTCCCAAACAAAATGTGACTGCTTTTATCACAAAGCTCAAGGACATAGCAGATCAGTTGGGAAGCATTGGAGAGGTAATAGATGAAGAGCAAATTGTAAGGCAGGTCATCAATGGCTTGAAGGCAGATGACAAGTGGGAAGCATTCACCACAGCTATGGATTTGTACATGGACATGCATGTACCTCATTTCAACACACTCATTGGACAACTAATTACTCAAGAGGCAAATCTTATCAAAAATGGAGAAAGCTCTAAAGGTAATCAATCTTCAGCTTTATACACTGATAAAAGCAAGTCCAAAGATAACAAAGGAAAGGCAAAGAAAGTGGATGATGAAGCAGGTACATATCAAGCTAACTATGCAGGTAGAGGAAGACATGGCAGAGGTAGAGGAAGAGGAGGTAGACAAGGCAGGGGGAGATCCCAAGTCTCCAACTCATGTTCTATTTGTGGATTAACTAATCATACAACTGAAAATTGTTTTAGGAATTCCGGGAATCAAAGAGGCAGAGGATACAATAGAGGAAGTTATGGCTACTCAAGAGGAAGGTTCAACAATTATCATGGCAACTACAACAACTACAATCATTCAGTCTATCAAGGAGGCTACAAAGGAAGGAGAGACTACAATAACTACACAGAAGACTCAAACAAAGAGGATTCATTATTAATCATGAACATGGCTATGCCACAAGGTAAATCTGATGAGCATGTTTTCTACATAGATTCAGGTTGTTCAAATCATGTGGCAGGAAATGTGGCACTCCTATCAGATTTAGAAGATCCAAGGAATAAGCATGAGGTACAAACAAGAGATGATACAAAACATCCTATGGAGAAAATAGGCAATGTCAAAGCACCTGATGGAAACATCAACCTACTCAGTAAGGTACTCTATGTCCCTACCATTACAAAGAATTTGATAAGTGTTGGGCAGATAGTAGAGAAAGGGTTGCAAGTCAAGTTCACAAAAGTAGGAGCATTTGTTGAAGATCCAAGTCAAGGATTCAGAAAAATTGCAAAAGGTGAAAAGATAGGTAGATTGTTCACATTTGAATTACAGGACACTAGAAACATTGCTCTCTTTAATTATGGTAGTCTGACACTCACAGAATTGGAAGTATGGCACAAAAGGTTAGCACATATTTGTGAAAGGTCATTAAAGCAAATTTGCAGGGACCAAAGTGTACTTGGACTCCCTAATTTGTCAAAACAACTTATTATTTATAAGTGTAGTGCATGTCAATTTGGAAAGTCTCACAGATTACCATTCATGAAGAAAGGTTATATGCATGGAGATCTCTTGGAGTTGGTTCATACAGATGTATGGGGACCTAGCAAGGAAGCTTCAATATCTGGATCAAGGTATTATGTCTCCTTTATTGATGATTGCAGCAGATGGACTATCCTATTCTTTATGAAACACAAAGATGAAGTTTTTTCATGTTTCAAAAGATATTTGGCTCTTGTGGAGAATCAAATAGGTAAATCACTAAAAAGGCTAAGGTAAGATGGAGGGGGAGAATACTTCTCCCATGAGTTTGATTCTTTTCTTCAAGAAAGAGGAATCAAAAGAGAGGTAACTACAAGGTACACTCCTGAGCAAAATGGAGTGGCAGAAATGAGGAATAGGACAATTGTTGAAGCTGCAAGGTCTATGTTAAATGAAAAGCATTTACCTAATTACTTATGGGCTGAGGCTGTATCTACAGCCACTTACTTGATTAATAGGTTTCCTTCAAAATCCCTTGATGGGATGACTCCATATGAGGCTTGGAATGTAAGAAAACCAAGCTTAGATCATTGTAAAATTTTTGGATGTATTGCTTTTGCTCATGTTCCTTCACAGGTTAGAGGCAAGATGGATCCAAAGGCAGAAAGGTGTGTATTTATTAGCTATGACAACAATCAAAAGGGCTACAGGTTATACAACCCTACCAACAAAGGATTCTTGGTAAGCAGAGATGTAGTTTTTGATGAGAACAATTCATGGTATGAAGATTCATGCAGGAAGGTCAATTTACCATGTGATCTTGAAGAAGATTTTCCAAAGCTTGGTAGAGAACAACCAAAGATTGAAGAACAAGACACCTCAGAGGATGATGAAGAATCTCAGATGGAAAAGATCAAAGCATGGAAGTCTAAAGGTAAAGCCGAATTGCAGGAACTTGGACATGAGGCAGAATCATCACATCATGGCCTAAGAAGATCTATGAGGGAGAAGAAAAAACCAGAAAGGTATGGGTTTGACACGTCATTAGTAACTAAACATTCTATAACATAAACCAAGAGGAGCCATCATCATTTAAAGAGGCCAAGCAAAAACAGAATGGAAGCATGCAATGAAGGAAGAGATTGAAGCACTTGAGGAAAACAAAACTTGGGATTTGGTGCCCAAGACTTCATCCATGAAGGTAATAGGCTCAAGATGGGTCTATCAACTCAAGAAGAATTCTGATGGTTCCATTGACACGTATAAGGCAAGGCTTGTAGCAAAAGGCTTTGCACAAACTCAAGGAATTGATTATGAGGAGACTTTCTCTCCTGTGGCAAAGATGCCTACTATTAGGGTTTTGCTTAGTATTGCCTCTTCCAAGAATTGGAAGATACTTCAACTAGATGTAAAGAATGCATTTTTGAATGGTTGGATAACAGAAGAGGTATATATGGCACAACCACCTGGTTTTGAGAATCAAGTTTATCTTGATTATGTGTGTCAACTTAACAAAGCATTGTATGGTTTCAAGCAAGCTCCAAGAGCTTGGAATTTCAGGCTTGTTTCATTCTTGCAGGACAAAGGCTTTCAACCAAGCAAGGCAGATCCTTCACTTTTTAGTAAAAAGAGTAACTCTGAGGTCATCTACCTATGTGTATATGTAGATGATATTATATTGACAGGAAATGATGCAGATGGTATGAAGAAGATCAAAGATTAGATGAGAGAAGAGTTCAAGATAATTGATTTGGGTTCACTTACCTACTTCCTAGGTTTGGAAGTTGTCTACAAAGATCATGGTTTGTTTCTCACTCAGAGAAAGTACATTAAGGACATGTTGGCAGAATTCAAGATGCAAGATTGTAAGATTGCAGGTACTCCAATGGAGGTCAATCACAAATTGAGCTCACATGAAGGTGAACTCATAGAGGACATCACATCATATCAAAGTCTAGTGGGTAGTCTCAACTATGCCACATTGACAAGAGTAGATATATGTTACAGTGTTAGTGTGCTAAGTCAATTTATGCACACACCAAGGAAACCACATATGGATGCTGCCAAAAGGATACTTAAAGATCTCAAAGGAACCATAAATGAAGGACTTTATTATCCTTATGTATCTGATTTAGGTTTGAAGCTATTTTCTGATGCAGATTGGGCTGGCTCCAAGGAAGATAGAAGGAGCACTTTGGGTTATCTTACCTTTGCAGGTTCAAAACTTATTTCATGGTCATCCAAGAAGCAACCCACAGTTGCTCTCTCTTCTACTAAAGCTGAATATAGAGGTCTTGCCATAGCTACTCAGGAAGCTATGTGGATGAAGATATTATTCAAAGATCTTGGATTGGAGTTTGGAGCTCCAACTATTTTTTGTGACAATATGAGTTCTATTCATTTGGCTGCTAATCCTATCTTTCATGCAAGGACTAAACATATTGAAGTTCATTATCACTATGTACAAGAGAAGGTTCTAAGCAAAGAGATTCAAATATCATATGTGTCCACTCATCAACAATGTGCAGATATTCTAACCAAAGCATTGGATGGTACAAAGCTTTGCAAATTCAAGGCTATGATTGGTTTGCAGGTAAACTTGGAAGATTGAAGACCTCAAGCATACTTGGCTTGAGGGGGAGCTGTTGGAGCAAGTCTATGACAAGCTTAAGTATTGGCTTGAGTCCTACAAAGTCATAAAAGAAGCTTTAAAATCAAGACTATGTAAAGTTCACTTGTGAACTACCTCTTGTAACTTTTGAAGAGTTTACTTAATGTAAAAGTGAAAGAATCTTAAGTGGTTGAGTCCACTTGATCAAAAAGGGAAAGAGGAGCCACGAATTCGTGATTTGTGTTAGGTAGAGAATCAAATCAATCATTGATTGATTGGAGAGTGATTGAGGGAAGTTAGCCTCCCAAACTCAACTATAAATAGATGGCAGTTTTAGTCGTGGTTAGAGAGACCTATGTGAAGACCTCCAAGAGCTGAGCTTTATGCTCAAGGTGTGATTACAAGGCACATATATGTATCAGTAAGTCCATTTTATTGTACAAGCAATATACTTTCATTTTCATGATCATTTGGGTTCATATTTCCATGTTCTTGTGTAGTGTACTACTCACTGCCATTACTCTCAGTTTTCTCAGTCAAATTGCAGAGATTGTTTCTCTGAGCTTGATGCATAATTTTCAGTGAATTAACTTGATAAAGTTAGCTCTATAATTCTACTATATGATCACAAATTTTCATGTCATTTGGATGTTGCAATCTTCAGTTATGTTCATTTGAAGTCAACAGGGTCTGTTCATCTTCACTTCTCTGTTAGGTACCCAACTTTTTCACTCATCTTGTCAGAGGTGTTTCTCAGTGGTTACTTATCCAAAATCAGTTATTTTTGACTTTTTGATTCAGCTTACTGTCTAGTATAACCATACAAATTTTCATAATCATTGGATTACCACATTTTGAGTTATGTTCATTTTGTTGCTCACTGGTATCAAACTATAGCAGCCCGTGAAAATCGGGATGATGTCATCACTTGTTAAAACTCATTCTCAGTGTGTGGTTTATTATTTTTGATGAGATTACTCTTGAAATTTAGCTCTTTACGCTACCTAGACTTTCCCAAGAGGAATTAAGCTAATTGCTGCTCTGCTCAGAGAATTATGTAAAACACTGGACAGGTGTATGAACCAAGAATAGCAAGTTTTCACCTTTGAGCTAACTCCAACTTATTTGTTTTGATCTATCTTTTTGAGAGTGATCTTCGAAGGTACATAGGGTGTCTAATACATCCATTGGCAAGCTAAAAGGGCCCATCATATACTCCTGGAGTTCATTTGGCTGGTGTAGATCAAGGATTTTGCAACACCTCTTCATCTTCAAGCACATACCTATCCATCTCTTCACACTCTTCAGCTCACCATAAGCAGGAGTCTCCTCATCTAGTATACATACAAAGATTTGCAGGGTACCAGAACTACCCCTTGTAGATATCTCGCTTGATGCTCTTGTACATGCAGTAGTTAAGCATCACTCAAGTTGCGGACCTTCAAGCTCTGCACTCCTACCATAGTAAGAGGAAACCATAGTTGTGGATGCCATGTTCATGCCAAGTTCTTGACATCTACCAGATAAGGTAGCAGTTATATCATCTACTAGCTGAGACACACTTCTATCCAAACTGATATATGCCCAGTAATCCAAGGTTCAATCTTCAACTTAGCATGACTCATTCATGTTCCATGAGCCAAACCTTGAAACAAGCTCTCTCTCTCTCTTCTCTTCTTCTCTTCTTCTTTTTTTTGGAACAATGTCACCAAACAAGAAGACAGATGTTAGTATCAGAAAAAATAGTTGACATATGTCAATGTGCTCTTGTGCATGGAACTCTCAAATGTGGCTATGCACGTCCATGTAATGTGGCCTTATAATAATGCATACTTTGGAAATGCATAACCTGTAGGGTGCAAAAGACAGGGTTGTGCAAGGAGCACATGGTTGTCCCTCGTCGAGGCTTTCGATGTTACTTGTAGATGTTGACGCTGGCTTTGGTGGAGGTATCCATTGGATCGTGAAATGATGTAATCCTCCTTATTGGGGTCCATCTTAGAACAACATTTGGCACTGTAGAGATCACTTCAATCGTCTTCATCTTTGGATGCTTTCTGAGCTGTGGTATCCAGTGTGGTTGGCACTTTGGTTCGATGGAGGCTACATGTACTTTTGGCTTCCAAACCCATAACCTTTTTGCATGTCTTCCTACTATGGTTGAAGAGCTGAATTGATCTTCTTTCGGTCTCTCTACTCGATTCTTACCCTTTTCTCTTTTTGGCTTCTTTGTTGAGATCTTTCGCATGTGGGTGAACATAGGTTGCTGTGGATGTAAGAGCTTCTTAGGTACCCACATCTGTAATAGCCCTTGTTGAGCTGTAACTGATTTCTTAGGCACCAAAACTTGTCGGATACCTTGTGATTGAGCTTGTCCGAGCTTCTTCCTTCGTCTTCTGGCCTGGTTGGCTGGCTTGGATGGGATTTGTGGGGGCAAGGCTGGTGGTTGCTCTCCTTTGCGTACCCAAATCTGCGTCATGCCCGGCACTACTTTCCTCTGGAACTCCCGTTGTCTATTTGATATAGCAGTTGTCCTATTCTGTTGTGCTTGCCTTGTTGGTTGAGTAGTAGTGGTGGCATTAGTCCTTGCACCAGGAGGAGTCCACTTGTCTTTGAACCTGTTCTTCCATGATTGAGTTCTCCTGCAACATAGAGCTTTTGACGCATACAACATCTTTTTTGCTAAGATTAGTCCTAAGAGAACTACAAGATGTGACATCTGGATCTGTGAGCATGCCATTCTCTAGTTCTAATGTAAAGCATTGGCCCTGGACCCAAACTTGAAGAAATTGACTTCTTAGGTTCAAGTTGACTGCATTGTCAGAAATCCAATCTTGTCCTAAGACAAGTGGTTATGTAAGGTTCTCATCTTGACACACGAGCACTTTGACTTTCATTGGAACATCTTGAAGGTAGATGGAAAGTTCCACCTCGCCCAAACAAGGGGTTTCCACACCTCCCAATCCTATGAGATAGGCTTCTATGGGATTGATGTTCAACTGCAAGTCTTGACAGTAGGAAAGTCTCACTGCACTACTTGCTACACCTGAGTCAATCAATGCTTTCACAGTCCTTGTACCCTTCCCTTGTCCTATCTCTATGGTCACAAAGTGTCGGCCAATGACTTGAGAAGTCGTTATGCCTGATTTTTGGCACATATCCATGTGATATTTTGGGGCTTTTGAGTTGACATCTAGGCCTAGTCACCTTAACTTATTTCGCCTTATGCGCTCTCTAGCCTCTACTTGTGCTTCTTCTCTCACCCTTAACTCCTCTTCTTTTCGCTTCTTAGCACTGTTGAGTCTCGTAAGCATATCCTCTATAAGAGGTTCTTGGTATAACTTGACTCTACATCCACTAATATAGTTCGGCAAGATATCACCTTCTAAAGTAGCCAATTGAACTGCACCACTAGTGGAAATTCTGTTAATGATCATGGGTCCATATCCTCGTTTTTCCAACTTACGGGCATGTTGTTTTAGTGTGTAAACCAACACTAGATCTCCCTCTTTCAATCCTTTATCTTTGATGTGTGCATCAAAGTATGCCTTTTGTCTTTTCTTTGCAGCATAGATGCCTACTACCGCTCGTAGCCTCGTCTCACCTAAGCGTTCTAGATCAAAGATCCTAGAGGATAACTCATTTCCATTCCACTCATTCTCTTGTGCTACCTTTAAAGCTGGGATTAGGAAATCCAATGGTAGCACAGCATTTTGTCCAAAGACCATCTGAAATGGGGTGGCATTGAGTACCATTTTGTAGGCAACTCGATAAGCCCAAACAACATGATGAAGTTGTTTGTCCCAATCAGAGCGTTTATTATTTACCAGTTTTGTCAATACGTTATAGAGGATCTTATTGGTGCTCTCGGCTTGTCTGTTAGCTTGTGGGTGATAGGGGGCAAACTTCTTATGTATCACCAAGAATTCTTGGAGAAGATTTTCAATGACTTCATTCAAGAAGTATGTGCCTCTATCGCTCACCAACTCTATTGGTAGTCCATATCTCGTGAACACATTCTCGAATAAGAACTTAGCCGTAGTCTGAGCATCATTATTTGTTGTGGCTTTCACTTCTACCCACTTGGTAAGGTAATCTGTGGCTACAATAATATACTCTGCATGGGAGTTTCTAGGTGGGGGAGTTAATAGGACCTACAAAGTCTATACCCATTTCAAGAATGCATGTCCTCCCATCATTGGCCTCAAAGGCATCTCATCTTTTCTAATTGGATATTGTGCACGTTGGCATGTCACATTTCTTCACATAGGTATGTGCATCCATATGGAGAGTGGGCCACCAAAGTCCTGAGAATAGAATGGTCTTGATCACTTGGTCAAGACCAAAATGTCCACTTGCAACACCACTCTGTGCAGTCTCTAAGACCTTTAAATAGTCGGATTCATAAACGCACAGTCTTAAGTAACCATCTTTGCCTCTTCGGTATAGGTTTTCTCCTACTAAGGCATAGCCTTGAGCCTCTTGCTCCATGCTTCGTCTTCTTGCTAGACTAGCCTCTTTGGGTAATCTTCCCGACCTCATAAACTCTACCAATGGAGCACTCCAATCAGAAATTACTGACACTTGATAAAGGGTCGCATGCTCCAGTGGGGGTCTCTCTCTGCACATTGGACAATTTTTAATCCACTCATGTACTTCTTTGTCCATGCTAGGCCAATACACTCCTAAACGCTTCAGATTCTACAATGTTCGTTGTTTAGAATAGTGATTTCCTAGCAATCATTCATGCGCTTGCTGCAACCAACTACTATGTTCATCATCCTCGACACAACAAGCTAATACACCCTTAGTATCTTGTTTGTACATGCTTCCTGCCAATATGTGATATTTTTGTGATTTTACAATTTCTTCTTGTGATGTTTTCACATTCTTATTTGCAAGGCCGAAGGTTAGGACTAGTACCAACTTATTTGCCCATTTAGGAACAACTTCTAAATTGAGTAGATAAGCATCGGGTAATTCATCAAACACTCCTTGCGGTGACTCTCGTGAAGTGATGCGAGAAAGGTGATCTGCCCTAAGGTGGGCTCTACCTTTCCTGACAACAACTTCAAAGTCATATTCCATTAGTAAGAGGAACCATCTTACTAAGTGCCCAGTATTGCAAGGTTTATTGACCAAATATAGCAAAGCTTGATGATCAGTGAAAAACTTGAACTTGTTGGCCAATAAATAGTGTCTAAACTTCTTCACAGCATATACCATGCCTAAGCCCTCTTACTCAGTTGTGGTATAGTTTCGTTCAACTGCGGTGAGCTGTCTACTAGCATATGCTATGGGCAAATCTAAGTTTCCTTCTCCTATGGGTTGTGGTAGCACACATCCTATGGCGTGATTGGATGCATCCACATGGACATGGAATGGTTTATTCCAATTAGGAGTGGTCAGTATTGGTGCTGTGCACAAACGTTTCTTCAGTTCGTTGAAAGAATTCTCGCTTTCGTCGATCCACTCAAAATTAGACAACAAGGCATAAAGGGGTCTAGCTATGATCGCGTACATTTGGATAAACCTACGGTAATATCCACAATGGCCCATAAAGGCTTGTACCTCTTTAACATTTGTTGGCCTTGGCAGCTCTGCTATGGCTCTTACCTTATCTTCATCTGTTGAGATTCCATTCTTAGAAACAATATGACCTAAGATTTTACCCTGATGCACCATGAACACACACTTTTCTGGGTTTAGACACACTCGATATTCTCTACACTTGTTGAAGATTTGTCTAAGCTCAAGGATGTGAAATCTTCTTTCTTGGGAATGAGCACATAAATCATCCACATACACTTCTAAGCTCTTTCGCAAGAACTCTTTGAAGACATGACACATGAGCCTTTGGAATGTTCCAGGGGCATTGGTGAGCCCAAATGGCATCACAAGAAATGCAAAGATTCCCCATTGTGTGGCAAAAGCTGTTTTTGTGTTGATCTTTTGGGGCAACGGCTACTTGATTGTAACCTGAAAATCCATCAAGGAAGTTGTAAACTTCCTTGCCTGCAACACCCTTCAATAGGTGTTCCGTGATTGGAAGCGGATAACTATCTCTGATCGTAGCGGCATTAACCTTTTTAAGGTTAATACACACTCACAACTTCCCGTTCTTCTTGGGCACCACTACAATGGGAGACACCCATTGAGTATGCTCAATCTCATAGATAAATCCAGCTTCAATCAGCCTATCAATTTCTTCTTTTATTTTGGCTGCATATGTATCATTATATGTGTAGGGCTTTTATTTGGTGGGCTTGGCATCAGCGGTCATGGGGATAGTATGAGAGCAAATTCTTGGATCTACCCCTTTCAAGTCTCTATAGTGCCACGCAAACACATCCCTATATTCCCTTAATAGAGCTATGAGCTCCATTTCTTCTCTTGCACTTAGGTCATCTCCTATACATGTGCATCTCTCTTCATTCTCTTCAATGGTCACTACAATTTTCTTGGTCTTTTCTTTATTATCATATGATTCTCCTATGATGGCCTCTCTCTTAGGCATGCGTACCAAAATTTTGCGGTCGTCAACTTCATATTTCTTGAAGTTTTCTGGTACTTCAAACAATGATTCCTCCTCTTCTGGTTTCACTGCTTTTCTTTTCTTTTTCTTTTGACTGCTCTCACTTCCATCCTTTGAATTTACCGTTTTAATACTTGTTAGAGGTTCTTCTTCTTTCTGGGTGAACACTCCTATATCTTCTAGATAGTGCTGCTCTAAGTTAAAGCAACTATCCATCACAATGGACTCTAGATCATCGTCATTCTCTTCTTCTTCTATGACATCACTAGGGTCACATTCTTCTAGCAAGGGCTGACACATGAACACTGAAATATCATAACCCTGCTCATCACAATGAGATGTTCATTGTTCTTCATTGAGAACAATGTCCATGGTGGCTAAGATTTCTGGCCAGCCATGAGGCTCAAATTCCTCATTTGGAAAGATCATCGGTGTGTAGGCTGGGTCTGTAACTAGTCTATCTCCTGGCAAAATTCCTTCTTCTCTTGCCTTTAAAAATTTTTCCTCTTCCTCTGCGACCTTGCACATCCACAAATGAGTATCTTCATGCAGCCATGATGGATCAGGTGAACTTTCATAATGCACAGAGATGGAATCTTCTTTCGCTTTGTGGATAGGATTACAGCGTAGGGGTGGTACATATCTGAAGGAGTAATCCCTCAAATTGACCTTGGTGGTAACCCCTAAGTGTTGTAAGTACAAGGAGTTGGTTCCCCAATCTTGTACTATTTGCAATTGTCGTAGGAAGGGTCTTCCTAGGATCATCTCATAGACATTATTTTTCTCAAAGTCACATATAGCAAATTGTTGGAACATCAAGCTTACACTATGCTTGAGGTGGATTTGATCTACATCAAAGGATATCGCATCGAAAGAATATCCGTTGGAGAGTTCTTTTTCATATGCTCATTTATTGTATTTTTTTGAGAGATTTTTGATCGCTCATTTACCATTGTAAAAGCCTTGAGCTTTACACATGTAAAGGTACAAATATAGAGCCCATATTCCACGAATTTGTGGTGGTTGAGGTTGCATTCAATCAAGCAATCAATCAAGCAATCAATCACCTAAAAATAGATCAATCAAGATCTTGACTTTTTTCCTTGATTGTAGGAAAGTGATTTGATTCCCTCCAACAACCATTCCTACCTTCATTGAATTCAAATGCAAGTTGTAAAAGTCGTGGAACACTCTTAGAGTCTATATAAAGACTTGGAATCACTTGTAAAATACATGGAAGCAATATACATACACTTGTGACCATCATTGTCTTGCTCCTTCAATTTCTGCATCATCTTCTTCGCCAACAGTAATCTTGCAGAGGCTGCTGCTCTCTCCTCATAGCTCCAAATTGAGTGCAAGAGGACTCATTGCAAAGGTATTAGTGTCTAGTTTATGCCTGTAAATTTTCAAAGCATTTGGTTCAGCAGATTTGGATAAATCTCAGTTTTTCTGCCTCGGGGTCAATCTCTGCATATTCCTGAAAAATAGGAAGTACCACCGGTGAATGTCGCATTCATTCCTATAGCATATTTTGCTTATTCCTTATACTTTTGTGCATTCCATACACTCAACCCTATGTGTATCACTCCCATAAAACGATTTTTTCTAATTGTAATCACGCTGGTCGCTATGGGCATTTGAAGTTCATTGTCTCTTCCATAGATAGTAAGTTTTTTGAGCTAGTCGACCCTGCGAACTTATCTGTTTTGTATCGACTCATTCTCCTTGATGCTCCAAGGTACATAGTGTGTTTCTTTGCACTTATAGCATGCCTATAAGGTCTATTTGAGTCTCCAAAAGCTCAAGGGCTGGTCTTGTGCCGGTTGGCTTGACCAAACTTCATCACTTCGAAACACACTTTTCTACCTTCGACAAGCTTCTCCAAGTTCTTTCACAAATGTGTGCTCAAACTCTACACCACAGGTGGTTAGAGTTATCCCTTCTAGCAATCCTAGAGGTCTTTCAAAATGACTGTCTGCCATCTGAAGCTTCATTCTAGTTGGTCTTAATGTTGGTTTTCCCCATTGCTTCCACAAGGAGGTGGTCGCAATGGCAACACCAGCACCTGAATCTATGATTGCTTTGGTTGTGTAACCTTAGTAGGTGATTGGAAGATAAGTATTACCTTCTTCACCCTCACACATGTCCCCTATTTTGTCTAGAGGTATCTCTAGTACTTTCTGCTTAGATCCTCCTTTTGGCACATTGGAATCAAGTTCTGGGACCTGATCCTTCACATGGTTCCATAGCTCAGGTTTTGCTTTGAGTAGCTCTTCTACAATGACATGACACTGAACCTTAGTGTTCTTCATGACATCAATGTTCCTTGGAACCACTAAGTCTTTGTTTCTTACCAGTATTGTGGGAGCTCTAATCTGGAGAGATTCAGATTCCCATGGGCCTAGAAATTGAGGTAGTTCTTCTACGGTATTAGATTCAAAATCTAACCTTTTGTCTTCTTGTTGTTCTGCTTCATCTCTGTAAATAGATGGAATGTCGTGGGGAAATTGATCATGAAGGTCATCAATCTCATGAATAGGAGGGGAATTACCCTTCTCCTTGGCCCATTTCTCTCCTTGTATTTCCCGCAAGAACACTTGAGAGTGCTCCTGAATTGAAGGAGGTATTCCAGCATCCGTGGGATTAGGAACATATGCTCCCTTTGGTGGTGAGCTTCTTCTCTCAATAACTGGTTGAGCCTGTGGGGTTAAAGAAACTTGTGGTTTGTTTACCAACTGCTCTAATCTTTCTAGTAAGCCCTGGAAATGCAAATCCGGTTTGATAGAGTTTGTTTGATTGAACTTTTGACTAGTCTCCTCTATAGCTTGGGCTTGTTTTACCATTTTCATGCACATTTTCATCTGTTCAATCTCTAAGTCTGCTCTAGGGTAACTCTTGTCTAGGTTTGCAGCTGTAGGCCCTTCTTGAAGTCGAGCCTGGTAGGCCTTGAACATGATGTCCAAGCCTTCTGGGGTTGGATCTGCAAGAACAGACCCTCGTTGTAGCCTATTTACAATGGGTGGTGGGATGGGATAAGGTGGAGTGGATGGATTTTTGGCATGCGAGGGATTTTGAGTTGCAATGTCATCTATTTTTGTTTTCGCTTCTTTTAAGCTTTCTTCTAGTTCCGATAACTTTTTATTCCACTTGCGATTGGCCCTATCTTTGGTATCTTTCCATGTTCTAGTTTTCCTCTTACTAGGCTCTCCCGATTCGCTCGACTCCGATTGCTCTACTGGTTTATCCTGTTTTAAGGCTTGTGCTCTAGTGACAACTTGTATAGGAGCCACATTACTACTACTTGAACTGGAATCTGCCAGTAAGCCTACCACATTAATGGGTGTAATCTTGGGCACGCCAGAGGGGTTTCTTGGAAAATCTCTGGGGAGATGGTCTTTGCCACAACCAGGACAAAAAGCTTGTATTGTGATAGCCTGTCCTTGACTCGGAGATGGTGGGTGGGGACAACCACGAATGAAATGGTCACCTTGACATCTAAAACAAGATCCTCTAGGGGCTTGTGGTCTCATTTGTCTCAATTGAGGCCTAGGGTTAGCATTTGTGTACATGACATTGGAGTATTCAGGCTCCCAATTTTGTTCCATAGTTGATGCCTCATATTGATACGGGTAAATCTCACTATGTACTGGTGACTCTGTGTAATAAGCATGTGGACTACCTTCATAGGAGTAGTCTGAACTATGAACATGAGAGTCATTCTCTGAGATCAATGGGGTCACTGGCACCAATGCTCTCTTAGGGTTCTCTTCTGCTATTGCATACTTAACTGGGATCACATTGGCAGGAGCTAGTGGTTGGTTTCGCAAGATTGGTTGTGGCGTATATTGTGCCGCATATTGTTGTTGTGGTCGATAATATGGTTGTTGGTATTGGTTATGATACCTACCTTGTTGGTAAGGTTACTGATAAGTTTGTCTAATAGCCTGCCTATTGTGGGGACAATCTTGAGCCGTGTGATTCGTGTATCTTCTCTCAATAGTGCAATATGGAGCATTCCTTTCTCTAATGTTTTGGTTTTGCATTGGACATACATTAGCCATGTGGTCCCCTCCGCAGATATAACATTGGTTCAATGAGGTGACTCTTTGTCTTTGTCTATTTTGGACTCCCAGCTTCTTGGCAACTTGCTCAGCTATCTCATCTATTTTTGTGGAGATTTTTGAAGCATGACTAGTAGAACTATCAGAATCCTTATAGAGTTTGGACAATCCTAACTCCTCTCCCAAGTTATCTTATATGTCAAAGCAGGTCTGCACACACTCTTCTATGGATCTAGGCTCTTTCAAGTACACATATGATCTTAACTTTGTGCTCACTAATCCATCTAAGAACAAATCCACTTGTTTGGTTGGTGTGGGTAACTCTAGAGTAGGGCATCTTTCTAGGTATAGTCTGAACCTTCTACCTGCTAGTCGCATGGTTTCTTGGGGTGTCTGCTTGAAACTGTGGATCAAAGATGATGTGTTATGCCTGATACCACTCTTGGAAAATTCTACAATGAATTCGTCTAGCAGCTGACCTATATCACGATAGTTTCGACTACTCAGGGGTTGAAACCAAGCTAAGGCAGTGCCCTTAAGAGTCAAACCAAATGCCTCGTACTGGGTGAACAAATCCTCAACCTGTTCAGCTCTTAACACTTGTTTGAACTCGGCCACATGATCATAAGGATCTCCTATCCCGTCAAAATAATTCTTCATTGCCTTCATCACTTGAGTGGGTCTAAGGGTTCTTGGGTGCTCTCAGGGTCTATGCAATGGAAAATCATGCTCATCTCTTTGTTGCCTATGTGCTTGATGTCTCTCTCTTTCAGGTCTTTCATTTTCAAATCCTGATCTATTTATGCCCACAGTGCGTGCAAAACTAACCTCAGGTCTCTCTCTATTTCTTTCTCTCTGTGCTTCATGAGCGTGGGATGATCCTACTCCTTGGTGGCCATGTGAAACATTGGATCTTTGTGGAGAGAAAATCAATTCACTCTTCCAAGTATATGCATGTCTATCATGTTCTGTTACCAAGAACATTTTCTCCGATGTGTTATCCAGGTAGACAACTTTGCCTGGTATTTCTGGATCCTTGAACTCATAAATGATGACTATGCCCAACTGGCTAGGTTGATCTGGCTTGAATCTCCAAAAGGCTTCCTCTGTTTCTCTATTCAAGAATAGTTCTATGCTTTTGTTGTCTTGAGGGATCCAATATGGAGTGATCACTCTGGTCAAAACTGACTTACCTCTAGGAGTCTGGGGTCCTTCTCCTACATTTCCTTGTTGTAGGTCTCCTATCTCATTCTCAGGAATGACATTTCCAAACTCATCAGTCCTATCTGGTAGGTTGGTGACCACATACATGGTTCCTTCCTTATCGATGTATGAACCCTCTTCGAACTTGACCACGGGGTGTTCAAGTCCAAAGGGTTGATCTCGATTTTTTAGTTGGATCATTGATCGTCTCAGGCCATCCTCATAGATGCGAGCACCTAATCACTTGGTCCGAATATATTCCAATTGTGTCTTCTATGGACCTTCTGGTGTTTGTAGATGGGTAGTTCCTGAGCCACCTGTAGGTTTCCCCATGCTAAAAGACATTTCTGAGTCACTTGTGTCAGAGTTCAGTACGTAAGGACAACCACTTAGTTGTTGTGCCCAAGACTTAGCTGTATGGCTGACATTGGACCAAGAAGATCTAATGCTTTGTCTATCCTTGCCTAGGTGTCTACCAGATCTCAGGTTCATAAGCTTTGGTTAAGAGTCCAAAATTTTCCCTTGGTATGGTTCAAAATTCTTTGGAGTCCCCTTGGGTTCCAAGTCCCACTTGAAGGTCTACTTCAAATTATCCTATGTGAAAATCAACGCATTATTCTTATAAAAAACAGTTGAGGCTGTGTAGGATTCAAAAGGAGCTTTTCAACAAGCTGTGTGTGTATGTGTGTGCATGTTTGTGTGCTTCCACTCACGCACCTGTGCCTTCACTTGCTCGTGGTCTTCATACCGGTCCTCACATCTCCGCGGATTGACAAGTAAAGGAGGTGGTGCTTACGCTTGAGCTACACCAAATTTTGGCGCCGTTGCCGGGGAGAGAGCTTCGAGGACGAGCGTTGTGATGGTAAGATCGTAGATTTGCGACATTGGAAGGTAAAAAAACTGTCATTTTTTTTCATTTTCTCATTTTTCTTCTTCATCTTCATCATCATCACCATCTCCATCTTCTTCCATCTTCTTCTTCATAGAAAATTCTTGTTTTTTAGTGCATTTTCACCATTTGCATACCATTTTTCATGCATTATTGTGTGAGAAGGAGTTAGGAAGTGCAAGAGAGAGCAAGCGCTTGTGTTTTCTTATGATTTTCTGCACATACGGAGCTCCCCTTTGCTCGGTGCTCAGAGATTCGAAGTTCCCGCCAAAAAACATGATTTTATGATGAAGATCGCGATCCTCTGAAAATTCAAATTTTTTTGAAAATCATGATTCTCTGTTTCCCGCCTAAAAGCCTTTTGAAAAGAACACGATTCTGGGGTCATTCTCAGAATCGCGATTCTCTGGTTGTGCTCAAAATTGCGATTCTCACAAATCACGATTTTCAACCAAAAACACGATTGTGATCAAACACGATTCTCTGTTGGCAATCATGATTCTCTAAAAACACGATTCTCAAAACAAACACGATTCTCTAAAAACACGATTCTGTGAAAACACGATTTTGTGAAAACACAATTCTCTGTTGGCAATCGCGATTCTCAAAAAAAACACGATTCTCTGAAAACACGATTCTGTGAAAACACGATTCTCTGCTAACAATCGCGATTCTCAAAAACGCGATTCTCTGATTTCATAGCATCGCGATTCTCTTGAGATTCACAAAATCGTGATTCTCTTGAGATTCACAACATTGTGATTCTCTTGAGATTCACAAAATCGCGATTCTCTTGAGATTCACAGTATCGCGATTCTCTTGAGATTCACAAACCCATGATTCTCTTGAGATTAACAGTATCGCGATCTTCTTGAGATTCACAAAATCGTGATTCTCTTGAGATTCACAGCATCGCGATTCTCTTGAGATTCACAGCATCGCGATTTTTCCACAAGTGCTTGTTTGCCTGTTTTGATCCCAGGTAAGATCAAAGAGAGGAACAATGGAAAGCTTCAGTTGCAAAAGAGTTCTCTTACAAAGCTCTATTCTCTAACAAGCTAACCCCAAAAATGAGCTCTCTAGCTCTTTTTATAGTTTTTTGAGTAGTTTTGGCCCTGTCATACCTATTGTCCGACGTAGTTAAAAATTAGGTTCCAGGGCTTATTTGAGGGCTCAAACGATGTCTAAAAATTATGAAAATTGGTAGGATGATGCTTCTAGTACTCCTCATGCTCGAGCATTCCTCAGCTTGTACAAAATGGAGTTATAAAAATAGAAAATGGTATTTACAATGGTTTTTAGTTATGAAAATCACTATTTTTGTAAGGGGTTCTTCTGAAAATTTGACATACACTTCTTGGAGCTCCCTACTTGCTCCTTCTTCTTGGGTGTCCACCTCTTTGATGTGCTCCTATGCTTTATCCTTGACCTTCATCTTCCACACACCCCCTCTGCAGCTCCATTTTGGAGCTGCTGAATGCTGTAGAGGTCCACCAAGCGCTGAAGCGGAACCGGAGGTAGAGCCTTTGTGAACATGTCCGCCAAGTTCTCCTAAGAGGTACACTCCTCCAAAGTAATCTCTTGAGATATGAGCTTCTCGCGGATGAAGTGGTACTCGATCTCGATGTGCTTTGTCCGAGCATGGAACACTTGATTCTTGGCGATGGCCAAGGCTGACTGGATGTCCGTGCGAATACATGTCCGAGTATCTTGCAAAACACCAATGTCAAATAATAAACATCAAAGCAAGATGGCCTCACATGCCGCAAAGCTCGATACTCGATACTAAGCCTTTGTGGATGATAGAGCAACTGTAGGTTGCTTCTTACTTGCCCAAGAGATAGGTCCTCAGCCAAACAAGAATATATACCCAAAAGCAGATCGTCAAGAATCAGGATCACTGGCCCAATCAAAATCTGAATATCTCGCGAGTTTCATGTCCCCTCTATACCAAAGACCATGATGTCGAGTGAGGGCAAGGTATCGAAGTATTCTCTGAGCAGCATCCTAATGAGTCTGACGAGGCTGATGTGCAAACTGACTGAGTATACCAACTCCGTAAGCAATATCTGGTCTAGTGTTGGCAAGGTAGAGTAATGAGCCAACAAGCTATCGATAGGTATGCACATCCACAAGTGATGATGAGTCCTCCAGTGTAAGCTGGATGTTTGGATCAAGTGGTGTAGAAATTGAGCGACACTGGTCCATGTTATATTTGGAAAGTAGATCAGAGTAGTACTTCTTCTGTGATAGGAATATACCTTCTTTTGTTTGCCAAACTTCCATACCCAAGAAGTAGTGTAGTAATCCAAGATCATTTATAGAGTACTCAAGGTGAAGCTGTGTGATGATAAACTTGATTTCTACTTCATCTGACCCTATCAAGATCAATTCATCTGCATAAAGGATGATGATGGCAACTAAAGAGTCTTTTTGATAGATGTAGAGGTTAGCATCTACCTTGCGTCGATGAAATCCTTTATCTTCAAAGAACTTGTGAATTTTCTCATACCAGGCCCTCGGAGCTTGTTTAAGTCTGTAAAGGGCCTTGTGAAGCTTGTAGACTTGATCTTCTTTGCCTTTGATCTTGAAGCCTTAAGGTTGTTCAACATATAATTCCTCTTGGAGATCACCATTGAGGAAGGCACTTTTGAAAACTAATTGATAAATGGGCCATTTGAAGTGAGCACTGAGTGCTAAGATAGTTCTGATGGTTGTGAATCGTGCAGTCGGGGCAAACGTTTCTTCATAATCTATGCCATGTTGTTGCTTGTAACCCTTAGCAACTAATCTTGCCTTATATTTATCTAGAGTGCCATCAGACTTGTATTTGACTTTGTATATCCACTTCACTCCTATGACTTGATGGTTGGTTGGTTTGGGAACTAATGTCCAAGTCTTCTTCTTTGCTATTGCATCGAGTTCCTCTTTCATAGCTTCTTCCCACTCTGGTTGGCCTTGAGCTTCTTTGTAGTTGGATGGCTCTGGAATTTGCTGAATTTGGTGCATTAGAGCATAATTAACATAATGACTTTGTTCGCGTTGTCTCTTATCAAGAAGCCTTTGAGATCTGCATGGTTGTTGTGAAGTATTGGCTTCTGAGTTGGAGTTTAGAAATATTGGGTCACCTCTAAAGTGTAGATCGGTGGGCTAGGACTTGTACTTGAATCTTTTCTGGAGTATGAGGAAGCTTCATTGAAGATCACATCCTTTGAAATGGTGATGGAGTGGTTTTCCATATCATATAGACGGTATGCCTTTGATTGGTCACTCTACCCTATGAATATGTGTTTCTTGGATTTTGATTGTAACTTGTTTCTATCTTCTTTTGGTACATGGACAAAAGCTTCACTACCAAAGACTCGAAAGTAATTCACATTTGGTTTTCTTCCATAGTATGCTTGGAAGGGTGTTTTGTTATGTAATGCACTTGTAAATCCTCAATTAAGAATGTGAATGGTAGCATACACGACTTCTGCCCAGAACTTGTATGGTAGATCCTTGTGATGAAGCATAGTTCTTGCCATTTCCATCACACTGTGTATCATTCTTACTCCATTCCGGGATGGAGTATGAGGCTGAGTGACTTGACTTTTGATCCCTTTCTGGTTGAGAAAGTTATCAAAGTCATGATTGATAAACTGACCACCTCCATCTCATCTCATGGTCTTAACTTTAGTCGAAGCTTCATTCTCAACTTCGTTGATCCAAGTTTGAAACTTAGAGAATGTGTCTGCCTTTGACTTCAAAAAGTACACCCAAATATAGCGAGAGTGGTCATCTACTAGAAGATAAAAGTAAAGGGATCCACTCAGGGATGGGGTGTTCATTGGTCCACATAAGTCCATGTGGATAAGGGCTAGAGGGTTCCGCGCTGATGTTGAAGCTTTCTTGGGAACTGGGGCCCTATGTTGCTTGCCTTGGGTGCAAGCTTGGCAAATATCAGTTAGTTGTCCGATCTTTGGCAATCCCTTCACAACTTGGGATGAAGAGATTTTTGATAAGTAAGAAGTGTGGCCAAACCTTTGGTGCCACAAACTTGAGGTTGATTCTTTGGATACAAAGCAAGATAGCTTGTAGAGGCCCTTTTCTTCAATACCTTGAGCAATGACATCCTTTGTATGGGGATCAACTACCTTAACTAAGGTGTTATCAAAACATACTTGTTTGTCCTAATCTATAATGGCCTTGACAGAAAGTAGATTCATACATAAATTTGGAACAAAAAGGACATTGGATAAAGACTTGCATTCGCCCTGATTGTTGGTAATTTGAACTTTCCCTTTTCCTTTGATGGGTAAAATTTTGTTGTTGCCAATATAGACTTCTCCCGTGTGCTCTTCGAGTTCTTCAAAAGAGTCCTTGTCTTTGCACATATGGGAGGTAGCTCTGCTATCAAAGATCCACTCATGTGGGGAGCTAGAAGTAACTTGGGCATTGGCTTTTGTGGAGATGAAAAGTTCCTCACTTGAGTAGTGGGATCTACGTTGGGATCCTTTGGATGCTTGCCTAGACGTAGAAGCCTTCGATGATTGTTTCTTTTTATAGCAAAACTTTTCTAAGTGTTCTGATTTTCCATAAAAATTATAGGTGAACTTCTTCGATGAATTATGCAAAACTTGCTTAGATCCATTGCTAGCATTATGACTTCTGGTTTTGACCTTATTGAATGGGCCTTTGGCCTTCATGGCAGACTCTTGGGAGGTAGTCGATTTGGCTCGCGAGTCATGAAGGAGCAATAGACGAAGAACCTCTTCCCAGCTTTAGACTTGGCCGCAATTATATAAAGTTGTGACAAATGTCTCGTACGACTTAGGTAACTTGTGAAGAAGCCTAATGGCCATGTCTTCACTAGAGATCTGCCTATCACATAGTGCTAATTTACACTAGTAGTTGTTAGTTCGTCACAAGCAAGTAACAGCTGACCTAAAGCTCTTTTGTCCCTGACATTCCACACATGCCAATTGTCTAAGTTGGTATCCCTATTCGGTTCAGGGTCTTACCTCTCTACTACCTCATGGAGGAGATTCATATAGAGATATGTGTGCATGCCATCTTTCCATAGAGTGTAATTTTGTTCATTGAGGCATTCATCCTTAGGCATAAAAATAGGGGTGAAAGAGGGTAAGAAGTTAGCCATGGATAATGAGATACCTTCACTTTTGGTCATTACAAATCTTTGAGGATAAAGTGTTTAGAAACACTATCAAAGACCGCGCTTCAAAATAATTGCAAAGCTTGCAATGAACAACTGGACACCACACTTAAAATCTTGGGGGGGGGGGCTTAGAGTAGCCTTGCACTTGTACAACACCAAGAGGAGGGCTTAGAGTAGACTGTTGCACATCAAATGAGCCTGAGTAGGCTTGGGTACACAAGAAACTATGTGGGTGGGCTTAGACTAGCCTCCAACCCACAAGGGTGCACACACACACAATACTTCTTTTTATATTTTGAGTGTACAAAGAGGGAGGCACTTAGTGCCTTGAGTGTGCCAAAATAAAGGGTGGATACCCTAGAAAAGATAAGTAACCTTTACAACAATTATCTTGAGGGAGTTACTTTGAATGATAAATCGTGAAGACTTCAAATATGGAGAGATTACGAACTATTGGTGGTTGTCCTATGACATAACGTGAGATAACAATATTTGTAGATTCAATGTACAAGCTTGCAGACATCATGTATGATGTCAAATTCTTGTGACTTAAAATCACCACGACTCACAAGCTGGCTCCTATCAAGCGTCGACGATGACAAAGATAAACAGATTGCCCCATGGGCTCTTTGCCTTCTGTTGTGCTCAATCAAGGACTTGTAGTACCTACTCTCTACATAGCACCAAAAATAGTGTTTTTTGGAGCTATCTGAACGCCAAAATTAGACGCTTCTGAAGCTTGGCACCACAAAATTCGCACCAGTGCAGTATTGCTCCTATCAATGGTGCTTGCCGCCGAAATCTTGTGCTGCCCATGTGAGAGATCGCCTGCGGTCTGACAGCACTCCTGATGGAAACTCATGCTACATCCTTACCATATCAAGGTCGAAACTAAGTTTTATTAGAGTCCTTAGCGGGACTGAGCAAGGCTGATACAAAGATGGCGATGCGATTGCACACGGACGCAACTCCGAGGAGAGTTCAATTTGTCTCTCTCTCTCTCTCTCTCTGTGCAATCTTGAAGATGTCGCAAGCTTTTGATCTCTTGATGCTCTCTCACAGAAGTCAGAGAAGGTGGATCCAGATCATGTTGAACCATTCCATGAACGCATGAACGCCAAGAGATAGCTAATTATGATTGCAGAGATATGGTCGCCAGAAGCTCTGTGATCTGCTATGAGAGAGACAATCTACGGTTGGCTCTTTAGCACACACACATGTAGATGAAAGTTATTCTCTTTCTCTCTCTCTTCTATTTTAGCTTTGGCCTAAGCAGAATGCTGCTTTCTCTTTGCCTCGAGCAAATGCTGCTATGCTGTAAGTAGAGGATGTGACAGTGACACATAACCAAGTCATCGCTCTCTCTTTGTAGAGGAATAGTAGAGAAAATGCTGCTCTCTCTCTCACTCTATTAGCTTGACAGAAGTCGTTGATTTTTTACTGTAGCAAAGAGGGTCAAGAGCAGATAGTGGCTTACTTTTTGCTTTTTCTATTGTCTGAAGTGCGCAAGCCTCTATGCTTAAGCATTCCACTGAACACTCAAAACCTTATACATTGATGATGAGCAAAACACTCTAAACCTCTGAATCTTGATCATCTACTTGAGGAAGTCGACCGTGACTGGACCTTTTGGTAGAAGCTTGTGTGCTAACTCTGGTGTCCTCTCTTTGGTTTAGGTGGCTTGATCTATTGACGGCGTACAAGAGAGATTCCCTTTCTCCTCTCCTCTACTTTGAGAGGAACAGAAGTAAGACGTCTGAAGCATGGGAGAGACAATTTTTGTAATCTCTGCAAGATGTTTGAATCGAGCTACTAAGCAGAATAATGCTCAATGGAGCTACTGAGCAGATTTTGGTGGATGTAGCTACTCAAAGGAGGCACAATCCATATATGATTATGTAGCTATTGTTGGTGCAAGGCAATCAACAATTGAAGTTTTGGTGAAGTTTTGAAGTCAAGGATTAAAGAAAATATCAATTCATGAAGCATGAAGAAATTATATGTTCAGAGAATGAAGATATGTATACATATGTACATTAACTTAGAGTTAGCTCACTTATACTTTTGTATGGTTATGATCTTGTACATATTTGCCTATATATACAAGTAAAAATTTCAGGGCAAATATGAGAGAGCATGTGAATAGAAAAATTAGAAGTTGTATGAGTCAATAGACGCTTTAGAAGTGTGTAAGATCTCTCTCATCACTCAGATGTAAAGTTTTCCAGAGATAAAGAAAAATTGCACCCGATATTTCTGAGACTTCTCCTTCTGTGTTGAGTCTTTTGTGAAATGTTTTTGTACAAGCCTAAGTCTATAGTTGATTGACCTCTGTACAAACTTTCTGCTTCTAATTGTGATCACGCTGAGAGAATTGAGTGTAGGAACATTTACATGTGTAAATGTAAAGAAGAGAAGTTGGAGGAGGTGCAAAATTTCATGCTAATGTTTTGGTCGATTCTCCTTCCACAGTGTAAATGTTTTAGCAACCAAGCACTCATTCTTTAGGTTCAAAGGTAAGATACCTATGGCTAAAAGCATTTGATTAAACAGGTTCTAATTTGGGAGAAGCAAGCTTTAGAAGTTGTAGGTGTCAAAGTTGACTGTAAATAACTAGAGTTTTAGACATAGGTGACTTGTTAAGATCATTTCTCAAGATCTACTAAGTCTTTTGGAATGATTTAACTTGGAGGAGGTGCACACACTGTGCAGAGTTTTATAAAAAAATTTACACATTTGATAAGTCAATGAGTGAGTTATGTGCAGCAGACTTTCTGTGTAGTCACCTTCTTCACAGTTTGTTCAAGATTTTGATAGATGAGCATTGATCCTCCAAATTGGTGAAGGTTTTAAGTTATTCTTGATATAAAGTTGCTCTAACTTCAAGGATAACTTGTGCTTTTGGAGATTAACACTCTCCATGAGTGGTATCAGAGCAGGAAGCATCAAAATTGAAGAAAGGAGGACCCGGACTACTGTAGTTATAAAGAATTCATTTGAAGATACAAAAGGTGAAAGCTTGAAAGCAAAGCTTGAAAAGGAGGCCAGAAGATATCAAGGAAGAGAAAAGAACTTCATTCAAAGCAAAGGTAACCTTATTCCTCATAAACCTTGAAGGATTTAATACACAGGTAAAGAAAGGATGGGAGATTCTCTTCAGATAGAGAAATTGGATAGAGAGAACTATCCAGCATGGTCATTGAGGATGGAAGCTCATCTTATGAGCAAAGACTTGATAGGTTATATTGCAGGTGAAGAGGAAAAGCCTCAGTTCAGAGATCCTAGTGTTCCAACTAGGGATGAATTGTGAGAATTGAAGACTTGGATGAAGAGAGATGCTCAAGGCTTGAGCATTATCTACATGGGAGCTAATGACTACTTGCTACCTCACATTAGAGGTCTTGAGAGTGCAAGTGATATATGGAATGCTTTGGAGGATCATTTCCAAAATACCACAAAGTCAAGGAAAGCATCCTTGTGGGCAGAGTTTACCACATTCAAGAAGAAGGCCTCTCAATCCATTTCAGATTATGTAACAAGGATAAAGGACATTGCATATGCGTTAGGAGCAGTTGATGAAGATATTGAGGAGGATAAATTTGTAAGGCAAATCCTCACAAGTTTGAGAGGTGATGAAAAAGGAAACCCTTCATTTTTTCTACTGAATTATCACTAGATCATTTTACTCCTGATTTGAATCAGTTGCTAGGGCACATGCTAACCTTTGAGTAGAATGTCACAAGTGAAAGTGATAAAAGTGCAGGTCAAGCAATGTATTCAAAGGATAAGAAGAATAGCAAAGGGAAGCAACAAGAAAATGAAGATGAAGGAACAACTAGCCAAGCTAACTTCCTAAGAGGAAGAGGAGGTGGCAAAGGTAGAGGAAGAGGCAAAAGTAATAAAGATGGAATCAAAGCTTGCTAGATTTGTGGTAAGACAAATCATTTAGCTAATGATTGTTGTCATAATACTCAGAATAATGGTGGATATAATCAGAACTTTAATTCAAGAGGAAGAGGTGGTAGAAATCAAAGAGGTAATTTCAGAGGTAGAGGTAGTAAAGGCTATTTTGGAAGAAATGCAGGTAGAGGATTCCAAAGCCAACAATACAAAAATACCTACTACAATTATGCTTCAGATCAGAAGGAGGATTCAACATTGATTATGAATGCAACTTGTGAAAGGCAAAGTGAAGACCGAAGAGTCTTCTACATTGACTCAGGGTGTAGCAATCACTTGAGTGGCAACATAGCTTTGATGACCGATTTGGAGAAAAAGGTAACTAATCATGTAGTTCAAACAGGTGACAATACAAAGCACAATGTGAAGTCAATTGGACCAGGGAAGGACAAGGATGGAAGTACTCTTCTGAGTAAGGTTTTGTATGTTCCTACAATTCCAAAGAATCTGATAAGTGTAGGACAAATTGTTGAAAAAGGTTATGAAGTTAGGTTCAAATGAAGGAGTTTTTGTGGAAGACCCTAGCAATGGGTATAAACAAATTGTTTCAGGGAAGAAAGAAGGAAGATTGTTCACATTGAAGATTGAAGGTAATGTTGGTCATGCCTTGTTCACCTATGGAGGACATAAGATCTCTGAGTTAGATCTTTAGCACAAAAGGCTTGGACATTTTAATGAAAGATTTATTAAAGATATGATTAACAATGGTTCAGTGCCTGGATGCCTAATGTTGCAGGTCAACATATGACATATAGATGTGAGGCATGTTAATTAGGTAGGGCTCATAAGCAATCATATTCCAAGCATGGATTTAGGTATTCAGAGAAGCTTGAGTTGGTACACACAGATGTGTGGGGACCATCAAAGGATTTTAGTATCAATGGTTCAAGGTATTATGTAATTTATGTTGATGATGCTACCAGATGGATCACTATCTATGTGATCAAAGACAAGTCAGAGGTATTCAATACATTCAAACATTATCATGTGTATCCAGAGAGAATTACAGGTCAAAAGTTGAAGAGATTAAGATCAGATGGAGGGGGAGAGTATTTCTCTAATGAGTTCAGTGATTACTTATGGAATGCAGGTATAAAAAGGGAAGTCACTTGCAAGTACTCTCCTCAACAAAATGGTGTAGTAGAAAGGAGAAATAGAACTCTTGTTGAGTTTGCAAGATCCATGATGAAGGAGAAAAATTTCCCAAATTATTTGTGGGATGAGACTGTAAATAGAGCCACATATTTGGTTAATAGATTACCATGTAAAGCTTTGCAGGGTATGACACCATATGAGGCATTGTGGGGTAAGAGAAATACCCTAGATCATTGCAAAGTATTTGGATGTTTGGCATATGCATATGTGCCATCTCAATTAAGGCATAAATTGGAACCTAAAGTTGAAAAGTATATGTTCATTGGATATGATGATAAGCAGATGGGATATAGGTTGTGGAGTCAATCCACAAAACAATTCCTTGTGTCAAAGTTTGTTACATTTGATGAGCAAGGTACTTGGTATGCAGATACAATCAATATTTATGTAGGTGATGAAAAAGTTGTGAATCAAAAGAAAGGTAAATCAAAGGTTCAGATATTTGATGAAGAGTTGAACAATGAAATACAAGTTGAAGTTGAAGAAGTGCCAAGATTTGATCTAGAATGTGATGAACTAGAAACCTCAAGGAGAGAACTCAGAAGGTCATCAAGGCACAAATGGCAACCTACAATGTATAGCTATGACACTTCTTTTTTGGATACCAAAGATTATGCTTATATGATAAAGGTAGATGAAGACCCTTCTACATATGAAGAGACAAAAGGTAAGGAAAATTGGGAGAAAGCTATGCAAGAAGAGTATGATGCATTGATAGAAAATGAAACATGGGATTTGGTTCCTAAACCAAATAGTCAGAAGGTCATTGGATGCAAATGGGTCTACAAGACAAAGAGGTTTGCAGATCGAAGTGTGTCTAGGTATAAAGCTAGACTTGTTGTGAAAGGGTTTGCTTAGACATATGGTATAGATTATGATAAGACTTATAGTCCTGTGGCAAAGATGACAACCATCAGGACACTCATAGCCATTGTTGCATGTAAAGGTTTTAAATTATGTCAATTAGATGTAAAGAATGATTTTCTAAATGGTTATATTTCAGATGATGTTTTCATGGAGCAACCACAAGGATTGAGAAATTAAAGGTATCCAGATCATGTATGTAAGCTCAAGAGAGCTTTGTATGGTTTGAAGCAGTCCCCAAGGGCATGGAACTATAGACTTGTGAAGTTCTTGAAAGAACTTGGTTTTCATGTATCTAAAGCAGATAGTAGCTTGCTTGTCAAAGCAAGTGAAGATGGGTTCATTTACATGTGCATATATGTTGATGATATAGTTCTTACAGGTACAGATGAGAAAGGCATTCAAAGCCTAAAAAAGCAAATGGAGAAAGAGTTCAAGATTAGTGACTTGGGAGACTTTTCTTATTTCTTGGGCATGGAGATCTCATAAACTCAACATGGAGTGTATGTAACTCAAGAAAGTTGGTGTATTATCTCAATTCACGCATTGTCCTAGGAAAGAACATTGGATTGCAGGACAAAGAGTGTTGAGGTACATTAAGGGTACACTCAAAGAAGGAGATCAACTTATGGATACTTGTGTTATGTGAGAGATAAGTTAATTTCATGGTGTTCAAAGAAGCAACACACAGTTGCTTTATCATCCACAGAGGCTGAGTACAAAGAACTAAAAACATTGAGATTTAGTATCATTTTCTAAGAGAGAAAGTGATGGATTAAGAGATTGAAGTCATACACACTTCAACAAAAGATCAGATAGCTGATATGCTAACTAAAAGCTTGGATGGACCAAAGCTACAAACATTCAAAGACGTGGCATGTATAAAGAAGATAGAGAAAACCTCAATTGATGATTGAGGGGGAGCTCTTGGTGCAAGCCAATCAACAATTGAAGTTTTGTTGAAGTTTTGAAGTCAAGGATTGAAGGAAAGATCAATTCATGAAGCATGAAGAAATTATATGTTCAAAGAATGAAGATATGTATACATATGTACATTAACTTAGAGTTAGCTCACCTATACTTTTGTATGGTTATGATCTTGTACATATTTGCCTATATATACAAGGAAAAATGTCGGGGAAAATATGAGAGAGCATGTGAATAGAGAAATTAGAAGTTGTATGAGTCAATAGACACTTTAGAAGTGAGTAAGATCTCTCTCATCACTTAGATGTAAAGTTTTCCAGAAATGAAGAAAAATTGCGCCCGATATTTCTGAGAGTTCTCCTTCTGTGTTGAGTCTTTTGTCAAATTTTTTTGTACAATTCTAAGTCTCTATTTCATTGACCTCTGTACAAAGTTTCAGCTTCTAATTGTGATCAGGCTACGAGAATTGAGTGTAGGAACATTTACATGTGTAAATGTAAAGAAGAGAAGTTGCAGGAGGCACAAAATTCGATGCTAATGTTTTGGTCAGTTCTCCTTCCATAGTGTAACGTTTTGAGCAAGCAAGCACTCATTCTTTGGGTTGGAAGGCAAGCTACCTATTTCTAAAAGCATTTGATTAAACGGTTTCTACTTTCGGAGCATCAAGCTTTAGAAGTTGAAGGTGTCAAAGCCGACTATAAATAACTACAATTTTAGACATAGGTGACTTGTTAAGATCATTTCTCAAGATCTAATGAGTCTTTTGGAATGATTTAACTTGGAGGAGGTGTGCAAACTATAGATTACACCTTGTGCAAAGTTTTATAAAATCTTTACACATTTTATAAGTCAATGAGTGAGTTATGTGTAGCACACTTTTTGTGGTCACCTTCTTCACAGTTTCTTCAAGATTTTGATAGATGAGTATTGCTCCTCCAAATTCGTGAAGGTTTTAAGTTATTCTTGATATAGAGGTGCTCTAACTTCATATATAACTTGTTCTTTTGGAGATTAACACTTTCCATTAGCTATGGAACGTTTAATAGTGTTTGTAAACACTTTAAAAATATGAGATGAAACACCAACTCTATGTATGATCGTAATAGTAACACAAAATATTGTGAAAGTGTTGATGATGAAAGGAAGAGTGTTGTGTAGTAACATGCAATGAACTTGAGAGCCTCTCTCAGAAATATGCTATCAAAATCATGGTAGAGAGGACCAAAGATCTCTGTAACAGTGTTTATAAACACTTCAGATCTTTGAAATCCAATAGCAACCCCAATATATGATTATCACAAAGAGTTGCATATTGAATGGAATGGAGTCTCCACACAAAGGTTACAATAATTTACCTCGAAATGAGCACAAAAGGACACCAAATGCAAGGGAGGGAGGGAGGGAAAAATGGGGTCAAAGGGATTTTAAAATGATGAAGAAAATGGGTGGGAGGTGGGAAAATGGGCAAACTTGCTACCCAAAATGCTCTATGAGCATGAGCTTGATGGCTAAAAGATCCTTTCTACGAGAAAGAAGCAAAACCACCACCACTCAAGCACCACCACCACCAAAATGACCACCAGACGCACCACCAAGGCCTCCACCTAGCGCTCTGATGCCATGTAGAGAGTACACACGTGGAAGCAAAATGAAAAGTAAAGTACTCTTACAAAACAAAGAATGTGTGAGACACAAAATGAGATGACCATGAAATGGGTAAACTCATGTGGATTAGAAATGAGCTTGCCAAGAGCATGGAGTAGGCTCCTCAAGCTTCTAACCAAGTACAAATGAGGGGAGAGGCCCTCCTTATATAGATTTGGGATGGGCTCTCAAAAGTACATCATATGTGGGATAAGTCTCCTCAAAGGAGAATGAATACAACTGGTAGAAGCACATGGCAAGGTACCCAAATACAAAGTAAATACAATATAAAATGGAAATAGAATAGAAATGGAGTACCTCCTAGATATAAAATGGAGATGCACTCATGTGGATACAAATGTAGATGAAGTAGGAGCAATCATGTCGTCAATAGCAAGTTCATATGAGAACCGAATGAAAGATCAATCCAACTGCGAGATGAATCATATAAAATTGCAAATTCGAACTTACACACATACATCAGTTATCACCAGTAATGACTTATTTCCATAAATTCGTATGATTTGAGTTTCCCCAATGCATCGATTAATCCCGTTCCATAATTCTTCATCATATTCTCAATGAAATGCTTGGTTTCAAATCACTACCACACTGTGCCTCTATGCAACTTCCTATAACCTATAGGATTGCTTGTGCACACTCCTAATGGTGAAGGTACATGTCCTTCCCCTTAGCAATCCTATGGTCTAAATTGATAGCATGTAGATAACTTCAAGCTGAATCCAACAAGCTTTGAATCACTGAATTTGAGAGAGAATTGACTGAGATATGCACTTCACAGGTTGACAGACTTTTGACTAGTCTAACAGAGAACTTAGAGATGAATGATGGAAATGTATGTATTAATGAACACTTGTATACAAATCCATTGGCATAAACAACATTTCCTTATGGTGTAGATAGGTGTGGGCTATAGTGTAGGCCTCACACACACTCAGAATCAGTAATGAGAAGCTCGAGAGTGATGAGTTCTGACCACAACTTTTCCATGACCATTTTTATAGAGGATGGGTAAAAATTTGAATTCAAATTCAAACTTCTGGCTCCCTATGATCAAGCTTCTACATCCTAGGAGATATTCCTTCAATCAAAGAGCTAACTTTTTCCACGAATCCTTTTGGTAGGTGATTACAAAGGATTCCAAGTCAATTTGACTTTTACAAGGAGATAAAGTGGTAATTAACCACTAGCACTAGTTCCTATGCTTCTTCACATATGTAGGGTGTTCAAGATATCTTTCAAGCCAAATGTCTAGGCTTGTGATTTACACCAACAGCTCCCCCTCAAGCCAAACATTTTGGCTTGGGCTTCATCATTAATCTCCATGTATATCCTGCAATCCAATCATTGCCTTGAACCTACAAAGTTTGGTTCCATCCAAAGCTTTAGTCAACAAATTTGCACACTCCATGTTGGTTGATACATAGGTTAGTTGAATTTCTTTGCTTATCAATTTCTCTCTCACATAATGGTAATGGACCTCTATATGTTTTTTCCTAGCATAATAGATAGGATTAGCTGCAACGTGAAGTGAACTTGTATTATCTCCAAAGATAATTGGTTAGCTAGTATATAAACCCAATTCTGTATACAAAAGCTATTGCTTCTTGTGTGGCATCAGCTAGCCCTCTATACTCTGCTTCTGTAGAAGACAATGCAACTGTTGGTTGCTTTTTAGAAGACCATGAAATTGGTTTGTCACCTGCAAAAGAAATGTATCCAGAAGTGCTCCTCCTTTCATCCTTGCATCTGAATAAATTTTGATATCAATATCTGAAGTGTAAGGAAAATACAAACCATGGTTCTGTGTACCCTTGAGATACTTCAAGATTCTCTTGGCAGCCTCTAAGTGAGGTATCCTTGGCTTGTGCATAAATTGACTTAGAACACTTACTCCATATGAAATATCTATCCTTGTTAAGGTAGCATAGTTCAAGCTACCCACCATACTTTGATAACCTTTAATGTCATTTACTTCATCACCTTCATGGGCACTTAGTTTTAGGTTTACCTCCATTGGAGTGCTTGCTACTTTGGCATCCTGCAAGTGAAACTTCTTCAACATATCTTGTATGTACCTTTTCTGAGTAATGTATATTCCTGAATTAGTGTATACTAATTCAAGCCCAAGAAAATACTTCAATAGACCAAGATCATTGATCTTTAATTCCTTCATCATCTGGCTCTTGATTTGTCTGATTCCATTGACATCATTACCTGTAATTATGATTTCATTAACATAAACACAAAGGTATATTACCTCTGAATTACTTCTCTTGATGAATAGAGAAGTATCTGCCTTGCTCATGACAAACATATGTTACCTTCTTAGGTTCCTCATAGCCAGGAGGTTGTGACATATATACCTCCTCTGAAATCCATCCATTCAAGAAAGTATTCTTGACATCCAATTGGTACATGTTCCAATTTTTTGATGCAGCCACACTAACCAACACTCTCATAGTTGGCATCTTGGCCACAGGAGAGAATGTCTCTTCATAGTTAATGCCTTGGGTTTGTGCAAAACCCTTGGCTACCAATCTGGCTTCGTATCTATTAATTGTGCCATCAGAATTTCTTTTAAGCTTATAAATCCATCTGGAACCTATTACCTTCATGGAGTCCTTCTTAGGTACTAACTCCATGTATCACTTTCCTTGAGTGCTTCAATCTCCTCATCCATAGCTTCTTTCCATTCTGATTTGGTTATGGCTTCTTCATATGAGCCTGGTTCTTCAATTGACAAATCTTTGGCCAGATAAACAGAATGTTTAGTAACAAGAGATGTATCATACCCATATCTGATAGGTTTTTTGCTTTCTCTTTGTGATCTTCTGGTTGCTTGAGTTGAGGATTCAGATATTTCTTCAAGCTTCTTCATCTTCATTTTGCCCTTGGACTTCCATGCCTTGAACTCTTCAAGGTTGATAGTATCTTCATCATCTGAACTTGAATCTATATTCTGAGTAGGTTCCTCCTTTGCAAGACTTGGAAACTACTCTTCCAAATCATAGGGTAATTTAACCTTCTTGCATTCATTCTCATACCAAGAATCATTTTAATCAAAGACAACATCTCTGCTTACCATGAATCCCTTGTTAGAGGGGTTATAAAACCTGTACCCTTTTTGATAGGTCTCTCTTGCATATTCTCTTCAAAGGATATACTTAGACCACATTCTTCATCCATCTGATTGATCATCAACTCTTGATCAAGTGCGTCCTCACATGGCACAGATTCTTCATCAGATTTGTCATGCATTTCTATGAGTGTTTCATTTGACATTTCATGCTCAATGTCATCCCCATAGGAACTCAATGCAACATGATTGTTATTGGCATACATATCACTGTATGAATGAGCAATGGACGACTTTATTTTCATGCTTCTCATGATCATTCTCATACCCCTCTTCGTGGAATGTGGCATCATCTACATACATATCACTCTCTAGAACTCCAATTAGTGGTTTATCCTCTATTCTACAAGTAGTATCATTGTCCTACATCTCATGACATATATCTAATGTAGTATCACTCAAAGAAATATCAAAAACTTGATCTATAATTGAGTTATCCTCATTAGGAGTATCGCACTCATCATGTTTGGCATGCATATCACTTTTTAGAGAACTACGTATGACATCTCCTTGATCTTGACATCATTTTTGTTGACATCATTTCTATTGATAATTTCTTCATGTTCATCTTAAGACATTGGAGACATTTGGATTGTGGATTATTGTATACCTTGGTTTAATATTTATATAATTATTTCCCATGAGATGTGAGGGGTTTATTGGACTAGAAGAAGCGTCATATTGATTCTTGTTTGAGCATCTTGACTTTTTATTTCATTTGTTTTTGAATTAATTGGTACTTGGTTAGCTTCTCCCAGCTCCTTTACTCCTTCCCTCATTAGGGTTTGTACTTTTGACACACTTAAAGATGTACTTATTTCAAAGACATCTACTATCCCATGACATCTGAAAGGTTAGGGTTTGTATCATTTATTATTATTGGTTCTTCTTGAGGAACCTCAATATGATTATGTATGTGGTTTCTAGTGATAGTTATATATCCACACAAATATCCAGTTTCCAGTCATATTGGAATTTCTCAAACATTTGGTGATTTCTAACATATCTTGTTATAGCATGAGGAATAAATGTCCAATCTGCTGTGAGCCCCGATTCGTAGTGTAGGTCTTGTAGAAACAAAATTAGTTCCTCTCTCGCTCTAATATCTATTGCCTATAGGCATAAGAACACCCTTTCATGCACTATACATCTCTTGTCATACTCGAACATATTTTCGAATTGTTTCTCGAACTCTTTTTTAACTTCTAGGATCGGTTGGTTCTTAGGTATATGTACCCACCTCAGGAAGGACTTATGAGTCCCTTTGTCTATGTCCTCTAGCATGAACTACTTGAGGAGCATCAATTTGTATAGCGACCATGTCATATGGTTTATTTGCATGAGTTGGTTGTGTAAATTGTATTCACACACATAGGCAAAGTTTTCGCATAATTCCATAGCTGTCATCAGACTCAATCCAACACCTAGGTATTTGGCCTCGAGTTCATACTCTTTATAGAACCTAGATATATTTTTGCCATTGAAAAACCCGCACCGCTTTACTAGTCACTCATGGAACAACTAGATGGATTTTTGATACCTATCCTCTTGCTGAAAGCGTATGAACTGGGCTAAAAGGTCATCCATGTTCGATGTGCTAGATTCGTCAAGTTTTAGACATCAACTCGATTGATCAAGTTGCAAGGTCTATATTTCACTCACCCCCTCCTTTCAAGTCAATTTCACCAGGTATGGCGAGAGGTTCTTGGAAAAGAGGGAGGAATAAACTTTCATTGGCTAGCACACATAGTGCTTTTGTGTGTATAGATGTATGAAAACTTATGAAAGTTTTGAAGTTTAATCTTACTTATGCCTTATATCAATTTTAGATGTTTAAAAATTTCCTACCAAAGAGGATTATGAAGACACTAACAAGCGATATTAAAATATTTTGTTTCAGGTACCTTCTAGTCAGTGAAATTTACAAACCAAACATCCATGATTTATGCTTCCAACGCCTTGTCAAACAATCAGCTCAGAGAGCAACTATGTGTAGGCCTTTCATGATTTCTTGCAAAGGGAATATTATTGTTAGAAAATTGAAAAAGTTATAGTTGAGGTATTGGTATCTTCATATGAAATGAGCATTTAACCTTAAATTTGTCATATATCTTACGCTATGGTGATCCACTAGTACCTCTTTGTTTCACTTGGAATGTCACTTTCAACTAATTATTCCCTAAACTTTCTAACATAAACTTCTTGGTAGTAACTTTTTACGACATCATACAGGCTATTTAAATGAAGCCGTTCGAATCCATAAACATGCAAAAATCAACAGTAATGCAATCATTTCACGTTTTCCATCTTAAGGAGCCATTACTCATTGTTAAAAGTCACATGACATTAAAGAATGGTGAGACATGATAAAAAACTCTCTACCAGGTATCAAAACAAAGATGGGGAAAATCAATGCTATTTGACAAACTCCTATAGCTCAATAGGATTTATCTCTCATGATGGTATATGTTTTGGAGGAAAAACTATTGCTTTAAAATCTGGCTATCAGTTTCCTGCTGAGAAATGAAAAAGATTGTAAATTGTGCATCCAGAATGATGTTGAAATTTGGAGTATAAAACTCACACTAATACCCTTGATATCCTTTCATATATTTTATGCCAATATTTTATCAAACAAAATGTCATTTTGGGAACAAATAATAGCCTCACTTCTGCACGTCAAAAGAGTGTATCTCCCATGAAGCAAAATTTCCCTATTCTTGAGATCAAGGATGAAGAATTTACCAGGTTCTAAAATTTGGCATCAGTTACCTGCCATTATGTACAGGGAATTGTATTTTCTGGAATGCAAAATAATACTAAAATTTGGACCGTAGGACTCGCATTGATGCCCTTGATATCTTTGTTGTCTCCAATGGCAGTTGGCTTGAGAATCTAGATATAATCAATGAATCACATTTTGGATGATGGTCTAGCTAAGGATGCAGGGAAAGAAATCGCTTGAAAGAGTTGTCCCGTCCCATTAATCTAATTCAAGGTATTCCCATCATCTAACATCTTGCCATTTGCAAGCACCCTTTTCTCCAGTTTGACATAGTATCCACACTAGCTGCATTTCCATTAATAAGCTTATGAATCTCCTCTTTTGCTTGTTGAATATCTTCTCTTTAGTAGTCAAAGGGAGCATAGGTGAGCCACCACCAGAATTCCTCTTAGAAAATTCTACTTCATGCAATTGTCTGTCCACAAAAAAAGAATACAAGATTGAAAATATACCAAGCTATAACAACATCCACTGTGTAGTGCTTCCTTGAAGCTATGATGAGCACATTGAGCACCACAGCTAGAGTCTATGCTAATTGCTTTATCCACTGTTTTCTCCCAAATTTTTGATATGTCCGCACAAACACTAGAGTAAATATTATATTTGACGAAAAGATCAAGTCACCACATCCATAGACGACTCCATAGGGAAAATTGAACATTTTAACCTCAAAAAAAAGCCTAGGAGCAGGAAGTGATGCCATGTTTTATCCCTCTCAACAATGATAATTTGGGCCTGGTAGTTGAGTGACCAAGAAAGGTGCTATTCTCAGACATTGGTACAACACTAGAACTAGAAAACATCTATACCAAACTAGTTCTATATAAATCCTTTTTACATGAAAAATAATGGGATGGAAAGTCCACTACCTTGCATCAAGAGTTATTGTAGATCCTCCTTCTTAAGAGGCCTAGGCTTTGTTAAAAATGTCTGAAATCACTTCACTTCAGTCGCATCAGCTCACCAAAAGAAATGAGAAAAAGATGAAAGATAATAGTATCTTGCTAATGTAAGAATTGGTGGGTCCAAGCTCAGGGAGAAACATAAAGCCAACATCTTGGAGAACAGGTCCTTCTTGATGAAAGTAATGAATTGCTCGAGCTACGAAGCCATGCAGATACTGAAAGAATAAACCAAAAATCAAGAATTTCCACCGCTCCTTTAAGAGAGACCACTCAACTAAGTACTCCATTGTTATTCTTCGCGATATTTTTTAAACATGCTTTGATATTGAGTGTTGAAACTTGACTCATCCCTACTCATCAGCATAGCGGCGAGTGGTGCCCACTGTGATTTGCTTATTTGATTCCAGAGTCTCGAGGAACTATAGAATGGAGGAAGTGCACAAATGAAGTTCACCTCCTTTCTTTGTCTTCTATGGAAAATCTCCTTATGCAATGTGTAGCCTATTGCTCCAAAAATTATGGAGAGCCACTAATGGTCTCCTCTGTTGTCCCCTCCGATGACTCGAATTCCTGCTATAGATAGCGACCCTCCTCCTTCCTTTTACCTCTAGAATGCTAGAAATTTTCCGAATCGATCTGATCTCCTTGTGTCATCCAATATTCTCCCCCATTTGGAAAGCTTCTTCCTCAGAACAAGACCTCTTCTCCTTCACGAAGGGCCCCCAAAACCGAAGCCCCCTTCTTGATGCTTTGACATTTTCTTTAAACCACGATTATTTTGCATAAAACCTCAAAAACATTGATTAGAATATTGAGCTTTAAGCTAGTATTCAAGGAGTGTTCTTAGGAGTGGTATAGACTATGTACCAAGAGATGGAGCAAATAATTCCATTTACGTTTGATGCAGTATTGAGTGAAGGACTCCAATGCAGCCACTCTTTATGAGGGTGTCTAAAATTGTTGGCACACTGATCCCTCCAAATCTGATAGAGGGTTTGCCCTCTTATAGCATTCCAAAGTGCCATTGAGAAGCTGATCGTTTTGCCAAGCAATGCTTGCTTCTAAGTGATTTGTGCCTACAATCTCAAAATATTACCAAGGGTCTGCCAGAGCATGAGAGTCTTCAGACCAGAATAATCCCAAGCAAAGGCAATGAGCACAAATTGCCTGCATGAGTACCTAGAACTCCTATCAAGCTTCCGAATGTGTGTCTCACCTCCGAAATAGCTTATGCTAAACCAAGCACTCAAATGCAAACAACACATCATAAACATATAATGAGTTTAGTTTGATGTCAGTTGAATGCCATTTCCATTTAGTGTTTCATGCTTGATTATAAGCTCGACTTCAAATCATGACCATAGCGTGCATGCCATGGGCTTGCCAAACCCTATGTTATGTTCGATGGCATGTGTGCCATCCACCTGAAAGGCCTTATACTTGAGTTTATGGTTAAAATTTTTTGGGGCTCTATTTCCTTGGGGAAATGTTGTCGAATTGTTTTCATCTCATGGCATTATACATGCATTTACCTTTAGGTAAGAATTTTATGGCATGGTAACATGCTTTCTTCGCAAACACCACTAAGGTGTCAACATGTTTTTATGCATGTACTTGATGGACTTAGGACCATCAAAGTATTATAGATAAGGCAACTTCATTAGTTCTCTACACATAATCCTTATGGATTTAGACCATATGATTGCTAAGGTGAAGAAGATATACCTTCACCATGAGCAAAACCTTTCACAACAAGTCTAGCTTTATACCTAGACACACTTCCATCTGCAAATCTCTTTGTCTTGTAGACTCATTTGCATCCAATGATCTTCTGACTATTTGGTTTAGGAACCAAATCCCGTGTGTCATTCTCCATCAATGCATCATACTCTTCTTGCATAGCTTTCTCCCAATTTTCCTTACCTTTTGCCTCTTCATATGTAGAAGGGTCTTCATCTGCCTTTATCATATATGCATAATCTTTGGTAGCCAAAAAAGAAGTGTCATAGCTATACCTTGTAGGTTGCCATTTGTGTCTTGATGACCTTCTGAGTTCTCCACTCCTTGAGGTTTCTGGTTCATCACATTCTGGATCAAATCTTGGCACTTCTTCAGCTTCAACCTATACTTCATTGTTCTCCTCTTCATCAAATATCTAAACCTTTGATTTACCTTTCTTTTGATTCACAACTTCTTCATCACCTGCATAAATATTGATTGTACCTGCATACCAAGTACCTTGCGCATCAAATGTAACATCCTTTGACACAATGAATTGCTTTGTGGATGGACTACACAATCTATATCCCATCTGCTTATCATCATATCCAATGAACACATATTTTTCATCTTTAGGTTCCAATTTATGCCTCAACTCTGATGGCACATATGCATATGTCAAACATCCAAATACTTTGCAATGATGTAGAGTAGGTCTCTTACCCCACCAAGCTTCATATGGTGTCATACCCTGCAAAGCTTTACATGGTAATCTATTGACCAAATAAGTAGCTATGTTTACAGCCTCAGCCCACAAGTAATTCGGGCAATTTTTCTCCTTCATCATGGATCTTGCAAACTCAACAAGACTTCTATTCCTTCTTTCTGCTACACCATTTTGTTGAGGAGAGTACCTACATGTAATTTCCCTTTTTATACCTGCATTCCACAAGTAATCAATGAACTCATTAGAGAAATACTCTCCCCCTCCATCTGACCTTAGTCTCTTCAACTTATGACCTGTAATTCTCTCTGCATACACATGATAATGTTTGAATGTATTGAATACCTCTGACTTATCTTTGATCACATAGATAGTGATCCATCTAGTAGCATCATCAACATAAATCACATAATACCTTGAACCATTGATACTGGAATCCTTTGATGGTCCCCACACATCTATGTGTACCAATTCAAGCTTCTCTGAATACATAAAACCATGCTTGGAATAAGATTGCTTATGAGCCTTACCTAATTGACATGCCTCACATCTGTATGTCATATGTTGACCTACAACAGTAGGCAAACCAAGCATTGAACCATTGTTAACCATATCTTTGATACCTCTTTCATTGAAATGTCCAAGCCTTTTGTGCCAAAGATCTAACTCAGAGATCTTATGTCCTCCATAAGTGAACAAGGCATGACCAACATTACCTTGAATCTTCAATGTGAACAATCTTCCTTCTTTCTTCCCTGAAACAATTTGTTTATACCCATTGCTAGGGTCTTCCACAAACACTCCTTCATTAGTGAACCTAACTTCAACAATTTGTCCTACACATATCAGATTCTTAGGAATTGTAGGAACATACAAAACCTTACTCAAGAGAGCACTTCCATCCTTGGCCTTCATTGATCCAATTGACTTCACATTGTGCTTTGTATTGTCACCTATTTGAACTACATGATTAATTACCTTATTCTCCAAATCATGCATCAAAGCCATGTTACCACTCAGGTGATTGCTACACCCTGAGTCAATGTAGAAGACACTTTGATCTTCATTTTGTCTTTCACAAGTTGCATTCATTATCAATCTTGATTCCTTGTTCTGATCTGAAGCATAATTGTAGTAGGTATTGTTGTATTGTTGACTTTGGAATCCTCCACCTGCATTTCTTCCAAAGTAACCTCTACTACCTCTACCTCTAAAATTACCTCTTTGATTTTTGCCACCTCTTCCTCTTGAATTAAAATTCTGATTATATCCACCATTACTCTGAGTATTATGCCAACAATCATTAGCTAAGTGATTTGTCTTACCACAAATCCAGCAAGCCTTGACTCCATCTTTATTACTCCTGCCTCTTCCTCTACCTTTGCCACCTCCTCTTCCTCTTAGGAAGTTAGCTTGGCTAGTTGTACCTTCATCTTCATTTGCTTGTTGCTTTCCTTTGCTATTCTTCTTCTTATCCTTTGAATACATTGCATGACCTGCACTTTTATCACCTTCACCTTTGACATCCTGCTCAAAGGTTAACATATGTCCTAGCAACTAATTTAAGTCAGGAGTAAAATGATCAAGTGATAATTCAGTAGACAAAATGAAGGGCTTCCATTTGTCATCACCTCTCAAACCTGTGAGGATTTGCCTTACCAATTTATCCTCCTCAATATCTACATCAACTGCTCCTAATGCATCTGCAATGTCCTTCATTCTTGTTACATAATCTGAGATGGATTGAGAGGCCTTCTTCTTGAATGTGGTAAATTCTGCCCACAAGGATGCCTTCCTTGACTTTGTGGTGTTTTGGAAATGCTCCTCCAAAGCATTCCATATATCACTTGCACTTGCAAGACCTCCAATGTGAAGTAGCAAGTAGTCATTGACTGCCATATAGATAATGCTCCTAGCTTGAGCATCTCTCTTCATCCAAGTCTTTAAATCTGATAATTCCTCCCTAGTTGGAACACTAGGATCTTTGAACTGAGGCTTTTCTTCTTCACCTGTGATATAACCTATCAAGTCTTTTTGCTCATAAGATGAGCTTCCATCCTCATTGACCATGCTGGATAGTTCTCTCTATCCAACTTCTCTATCTGAAGAGAATCTCCCATCCTTTCTTCACCTGTGTATTGAGTTCTTCAAACTTTATGAGTAATAGATATACCTTTACTTTGACTGATACTCCTTTTGTCTTCCTTGATGTCGTATGGCCTCCTTCTCAAGCTTTGCTCTTACGCTTTCACCTTTTGAACCTTCAAGTATTGATTTCTTTACAACTATAGCAGTTGGGGTTCTCCTCTCTTCAATTTTGATGCTTCCTGCTTTGATACCACTAATCGAAAGTGTTAATCTCCAAAAGAACAAGCTACTCTTGAAGTTAGAGCACCTCTATATCAAGAGTAACTCAAAGACTTCACCAATTTTGGACGACAAGCACCAAATTGTCAAGATTTCAGCTAACTGTGAAGAAATTCATTTCAGAGAAAAGTTTGCTGCACATAATTGACTCATTGACTAATCAAATGTGTAATGTTTTTTATAAAACTTTGAACAACCTGTCGCCTATAGTTTATGCACCTTCTCCAAGTTAAATCATTCCAAAACACTCATTTGATCTTGAGAAATGAACTTAACAAGTCACCTATGTCTAAAACTGTTCTTCTGAGAAGTTGATTCAGACACCTGTAACTTCTAACACTTGATTCTGTCAATCTAGAACCTGTTTATGCAAATGATTTTAGCAATAGATGGCTTACCTCATAACTTAGATTTTGACTCCTCATTTGTACAAAACTTTAACCTGTGCACTGAGAAATGATCAAATCTTTGACCATCAAGATTACGCCTGTTTCAGAAAATAGTAAACTCTTCTTCACATATGAATGTTCCTACTCATAATTCTCATGGCGTGTTTTCAATTAGGCTCTCAAACTTTAACCATAGACTCATTAACTATGGGCTTCAATTTCTACAAAAGGATTCTTGAAATAATCAAGCACAAAAGGAGAATGCACAGAAACATCGGGCGCAATTTTTCTTCCATTACTAGAAAACTTTACATCTAGATGAGAGAGCTAATCTTCACATTTCTCAAGTGTCTAATCACATGTAAAACTTCTCAATTCTTGTATTCTACACTCTCTCTCATATTTTCCTTGACATTTTTCCTTGTATATATAGGCAAATATTTCAGGCTCGTGACTATACAAAAGTATAAGTGAACTATCTCTCAATTAATGTACATATGTGTACATATCTTCATCTTCTGGATATGCACTTCCTTCATGCTTCATAACTTGAACTTTTCTTCAGTCCTTGACTTCAATTCTTCATCAAAACATCAATTTTTGATTGCCCTCCACCAACAATATTTGCAACATGACTATAATTTTCATCATAGTCCACACCATATGTCTATGCATATCCTTTTATAAAAAGTCTAGCTTTGTACCTAGACACACTTCCATCTGCAAATATTTTTGTTTTGTAAACCCATTTACATCCAATTACCTTCTGATTAATTGGTTTATGTACCAATTCCCAAGTCTCATTGTCAATGAGTGCATCATACTCTTCCTTCATATGCTTTTCCCAATTCTCCTTTCCTTTGGCTTCATCATATGTAGATGGGTCTCCATCTACTTTTATCATGTAAGCATAATCTTTAGTAGTAAAGAATGAAGTATCATAGCTATACCTTGTGGGTTGCCATTTGTGCCTTAATGACCTTCGGAGTTCTCCACTTCTTGAAGTTTCTGGTTCGTCACATTCTGGATCAAATCTTGGCATATCTTCAACTTCAACTGGTGCTTCATTGTTCTCTTCTTCTTCAAAGATTTGAACCTTTGATTTAGCTTTCTTCTCATTCAATGTTTCTTCAAGTCCTGCATATGTATTATTTGTACATGAATACCAAGTACTTTGCTCATCAAATGTGACATCCTTTCATACAAGAAATTGCTTTGTAGATGGACTCCACAACCTATATCCCATTTTCTTATCATCATAACCAATGAACACATACTTTTCAGCTTTTGGTTCCAATTTATGCCTTAATTCAGAGGGAACATAACCATAAGTTGAGCAACCAAACACTTTGCAATGATCTAGTGTAGGTCTCTTACCCCACCAAGCTTCATATGGTGTCATACCTTGCAAAGCTTTGCATGGTAGCCCATTAACCAAGTATGTGGTTGTATTTACAGCTTCAACCCACAAATAATTAGGGCAATTCTTTTCTTTCATCATTGATCTTGCAAACTCAACGAGAGTTCTAGTTCTCCTTTTTGCTACACCATTTTTTTGAGGAGAATACCTACAAGTAACTTCTCTCTTTATACCTCCATTCCATAAAAAAACACTGAATTCATTCGAGAAATACTTTCCCCCTCCATCTGATCTTAACCTCTTCAATTTTTGTCCTATAATTCTTTTTGAATATGAATGATAGTGTTTAAATGTACTAAACACTTCCAACTTGTCTTTGATCACATAAATTGTGATCTACCTACTAGCATCATCAACATATATAACATAATATCTTGAACCATTTATGCTAAAGTCCTTTGATGGATCCCACACATCTGTATGTACGAATTCAAGTCTTTCTGAATACATGAAACAATGCTTATTATATGCTTGATTATGAGCCTTACCTAATTGACATGCTTCACATCTATATGTCATGTGTTGATCTGCAACATTAGGTAATCCAAGTACTGAACCATTATTATGTTGCAAACATTTGTTTTTTATGTAGGGTACAAGTTTCAAATTATTTAAATACCTTTGGGAAGTCTTCAAATACTTCAACAAGGCTCATATTATTCATAAAATATAGCCAAAATACCACGTGAGTTCTAGAACATGGTGAGTCAAATTAGTGAGTCACAAGGGAGCTGTAGTGGTGTCCTAGTGGAAGGTTGATGTGGCTAGTTCTCAAAGTCCATCAATACTTTGCTTCTTTGAGCACTTGAGTCATGTAATACCTCCACCCAAGTGTCTACCACGAATTTAGATGTATTAGGAAGGTTTTAGATTAGTTCCCCATGCTATAAAAAGAGGAGAGAAGTCCTGATCTTGTGGGAAGTCCAAGAGAGGCATATGTGTATCACTATGCTGCTGTAGTTTTGTATGCAGAGATTGCAGAGATTGCAGAGCTTGTATCTCCCTCACTTTATATCCAAATTACATGTTTGACAGCGCATTTGAAATATCTTACTATCTACTTTCTTACTGTAAATTTTCATAATCATTGGGTTTGTGAGCTGAGAGCAGTACTCTCTGCAAGTAGTGTGTGTTCTCTAGTTTCACCTCTGCTGAAGGTCTCCATTAAACCGCAAACTTGCAGAGGTCATATCTCCTTGTGTATTTATCCAAATTGAGTATTTTTTGACTCATTTGAAAGCTTTTGTTCTCTAGTATATGTGGTTAAAAGAGTTTTAGAAAATTCTAATCCAGTAGAGAACAGTAAGCTCTGCAAGCATGACTGGTTTTCTGTGATGAAGTTTGTGAGAAGATCAACTTGTTCCCAGGGGGTTCCACCTACTTCTTGCTATATTTTGGAGGTCAAAAAACTCCAATATATTAAAAATCTCTTTGATACCTCTTTCATTGAAGTGTCCAAGCCTCTTATGCCGAAAATCCAACTCAGACACCTTTTGCTCTCCATATGTAAACATGGCATGTCCAACATTACCTTGTACCCTCAATGTGAAGAGCCTTCCTTCTTTCTTTCATGTAACAATTTGCTTATACCTTGGCTAGGGTCTTCAACATAAACTCCATCATTAGTGAACCTCACCTCATATCCTTTTTCCACAATTTTTCCTACACCAATCAAATTCTTTGGAATTGTAGGAACATACAAAAGCTTACTCAAGAGAGTACTTCCATCTTTGGCTTTAATTGATCCAACTGACTTCTCCTTGTGCTTTGTATTTTCACTTGTTTGAACTATACAATTGATTGCCTTCTGATCCAAATCAGTCATCAAAGTAATGTTTCCACTTAGGTGATTACTACACCTGAAGTCAATATAGAAGACTGTTAAGTTTTCATTTGAAACTTCACATGTTGGATTCATAAGAAGAGTTGAATCCTCTTTCTAATCTGATGCATAATTGTACTAGGTGTTATTGTAGGATTGATGTTGGAAGTTTCTTCCTCCACTTCTTCCAAAGAAACTCCCACCACCTCTACCTGTGCAATTTCCTTTCTGATTTCTTCCACCTCTTCCTCGTTGATTAAAATTCTGATTAAAGTTACCATTGCTTTGATTATTATGCCAACATTCATGAGATAGATGATTGTTCTTACCACATATCCAACAAACTTTGACATTATCTTTGTTATTTCTACCTCTTCCTCTACTTCTGCCACTTTGTCTTCCTCTTAGGAAGTTTGCTTAACTTGAAGTACCTTCATCTTCAGCTGATTATTGCTTTCCTTCTTCTTATCCTTAGAATAGATTGCATGACATGTATTCTTATCAACATCTCCTTTAATATCATTCTCAAAAGTTAGCATATGTCCTAGCAATTGATTCAAATCAGGAGTAAAATGATCCAATGAAAGTTCTGTTGACAATATGAAAGGCTTACACTTCTCATCTCCTCTTAGAACTGTGGGAATTTTTCTTAACAATTTATCTTCTTCAATGTCTTCATCAACTGCACCTAAGGAATAAGCAATGTCTTTCATCTTTGACACATAATCAGATATTGATTGTGAAGCCTTCTTCTTAAATGTGGTAAACTCTACCCATAGTAATGCTTTCCTTGAATTGGTGGTATTCTAAAAATCCTCCTCCAAAGTACTCCATATATCACTTGCACTTTCAAGTCCTCAGATATGACGAAGAAAGTAATCATTTATTGCCATGTAGATAATGCTCCTTGCTTGAGCATCCTTCTTCATCCAAATCTTTAAATCTGCAAGATCCTCCCTAGTTGGAACACTAGGACCTTTGAAATCTGGCTTCTCTTCTTCTCCTGTGATGTATCCCATCAGATCTCTGCTCATAAGATGAGCTTCCATCCTCATAGACCAAGCTCAATAGTTCTCTCTATCCAACTTCTTAATTTGGAGACTATCTCCCATCCTTCCTTCACCTATACTATCAAATCTTCAACCTTATGAGTAATGAATGTACCTTAGCTTCAAAATTTACTCCTTCTCATACTTTTGATTACTCTTGTGTGTCTCCCTTTAGATTTTCCTTTACACTTTGTCTTTTTGAATCTTCAAATCTTGAGTTTTGTATGTCTGCAATAGTCGGAGTCTTCCTTTTCTTCAAATCTGATTATTCCTGCTCTGATACCACTGATGGAGATCTCCAAAAGACAAGCTACACTTGGGTTTTGAATACCTCTATGTCAAGTACAGCTCAAAACTTTCACCAATTTTGAAATCCTTTACCAAAATATGAACACAGCTTCTCTATGAAAACTAGCTTCACTCAAAAACGTCTACCTCACAAAATTCACTTATTGACTAATCAAATGATTTAAGTTTTCTACGAAAATTTAATATAACATGCTTCTAGTGTTTGCACAACTACTCCAAGTTGAAGTTCTTGAAAAAAAACTTAGAAAATTTTGGATTTACTTCAATAAGTAAACCTGTGTCTGAAACAAGCACTTTCTACAAGCGACTTTTACATATGCAACTTCAAACACTTGATTCTCACAAAATAAAACCTGTTTAATGAAATTCTTTTATACATAGATAGCTTACCTTCCAACTTAGATTTTGAATCCTCATTTGTGTAAACCTTTACACTATACACTGAGATCTGATCAACTCTTTGATCAGTGAATTTGTGTCTGTTTTAGAAGACATTTATTACTTCTTCACATACAAATGTTCTTATTTACAATTCTCTCAGCCTGATTACAATTAGAATCTCAAACCTTGACCATAGATGCATTAACTATGGACTTAGACATATGCAAAAGTATTTCTAAAATGATCAAGCACAAAAGGAGAAATGGAGAGAAGATTGATGCATAATTCTCAGAAAAACTTCTTCTATTCAACTCATCTTACATCTGATGGATAATACTCATTCAATTTATGATCTACTCCTCTCTACTCATCTATACTTGTTCTAAACTCTTCTCTCACCTATGCCCCAACTCTATACTAGTATATATAGGCATATATGTACAAACTTGTCACCATTAGAAAGACATAAGTGAACTAATTACATGCTCAATGTACATGTATATACAAATCACTATTTTTTTATTTTCCTCTTTCCTTCATGCTCCATTCTTTGTTCGTTTCTGACATCTCCACCATCCCAAAAAATTTGGTCTATAGTAGGTGCAATATGATCCATAGAAGAACTAAGAAATTGAAGATCATCATCTCTAGAGGAACAAGAGATTCAAGGTCATAATCTTCAATGCAATATGCATGACCTTGAATAATAATATTTGCAAGTGTAATAAGACTTTTTTTCAACATAGTGCACAATATTCCATAGGCCTTTTGTTACCAACTCATAACACATTATATATGCTTGCAATGGGTAATTAATACCATCCAACGTATCCTCAACAGCCAATATATGGAATGCACCATTTCATTTTGCCATGGTGATTAACTAGATACCTTGATGCTAAAAATTGACTTTATCTCAAAGAATTAAACATAAATACACTTTCAAGATATACTAGACCTATAGCACCCCCATACAAACATCTTTTTGATGCAATAATGATCGAGATTCACTTGTTAGGATCCCAGAGTGAGAGAGTGCACTTCATGAAATCTTGGAGCATTTACGTAACTCCAACAAAGAAGAAGTAATGCCACACACTGACCTGCCAAGAATGGAGTTAGATGCTCCAAGTAAGCATCAAATGCTAGAAATTCCTAGAGATAGTGTTTCGATAAGAGAGGCCCAATGGTAGCTTAAGGATCTTAATCTGCCAAGATATCATGGCTCTAACAATGCATGGAGTACTGATGTTGTTGAGGAGTGGCGCAACAAGTGGAATTAGTGCTTCTATCTATGCCATATCATGGATGATAGGCATAAGATTCCATAGATGACTTAAATCCTTATGGACATTGCCCATAGGTGGTGGCATAAGATCAAATTAAAGTACTATTCTATAATAATTTTATACCACCTAACGAGAGGTCTTAAGCACTTGAAACATGCTTCTATATTGTTCAAAAAAACCAAATCATTCATGATTATGTGGATAAGTATAGATAGGTACTTCTTAAAGTACCTAACTCTATCCCATAGTTTTTTCGAGCTCAAAAGCTCATCTTGGGGATTACAAAACTATCTAACCTCTAGTTAAAAAGGAGAGGTGTGAATCTTTGAAACAAGCCATAAAGAGGACAGGGACATAGGCTCCCAAGGCTAGAGATCCTCATGGACTAAGATAACTCAGCCCTTTTCCACTTCCAGTCCTATCTTCGCTAATGAACAACCTTAGAAAGAGGCTAAGTAGGTGCACATGATCAAGATAGTTCTTAGACAGAAACGGAAGGTGTGTGCCTTGGTTGACAAGGTGTACAACAAGTACATCCTTTCCCTCAATAGAGAGACAAGGCAATGAAGGAAGGATAATGATGGATAGGATGCAACCTCTTTAAGGACTATCATAAGAAGAAAAAGATAGCAAGAACCATACTCATAAATCCTACACAAGTAGGGAGTGATGTAGGTGAGAATTTCAGTGGTTTTTGGTCTTAAACATCATCTCCTATAGTGACGATGGTAGCAAAAAAGAAGATTTCTTCTGTATCACATGTTGTGTCTCCACCAATGGCACAGAAAGGATACTAATTTGTAGATACTGAACTCATTATCATGGGAGAAGTCATGGGAGTATAGCCTTTCAAGGTCCTCTTTCACATTGGGCCTATGCATCATGTCTATAGTTTGAGACTAGTTAGAATGTTACAATTAGACATTGTGCAGTCAAAGTATGCCTATAGAGTGGAGTTAGCTGATGTGAAGGGATTTGAGACATGGGATCAATGAGTGGTAGATCTACCCATTCACACCTAGTCCTAAGAGGATAGATTGGATTTTGAGATAGCACAACTAGCCCATTTTGATGTAGTCCTAAGCATGCTAGGAATGACCAGTCATAGATTTTGCTTCATATTTTATCAATTTGAATATGAGGGATGGAAATTACTAATACATGGAGAGCGAGATCTCCAAGAGACGTAATTGGTGACTATAACAAAGTTGCTCAAGATCGATTGTAGTATATTTACTCTCTTTATTTTATATATTCGTTGTGTATAGTGATGGATTCTTATAGATGAGGAAACTCTAGTTGGAATGCTCAAATACTTAGAGATAAACTAAGAGAAAAATTCAAAGATTTTTTTAAAAAGAATTACCTTCAAGTTTTTCTCTTGATGGAACATTCATCATAGAATTGAATCCGTAATAGGAGTGAGTTTGATAGCTCGACTACCATTTTGAATAAGCTTCCAAGAGGAAAATGAAGTTTGTAAGCATGTGGATAAGTATATGCAAAAAGGGCTAATAAGACCTATCTATTTTCCCTTTGCAGCACCAATCTTCTAGTGAAGAAGAAATATGAATCTTATAGGATGCGCATCAACTACAAAGCACTCAAGATTACCATGTATCCCATGCATATGATAGATGATCTCCTTGATGCTCTAGGTGGATCATTTGTATATATTACGATAGATTTGAAGAGTGGCTGCCATTAAATTAGAGTAAAGGAACAAGATGTATATAAAATAGCTTTTAGGACCCATTTTGGGCATTACGAGTATTTAGAGTATCATTTGCATGGAATCACGAGCAGCAAGAAAGTCTTCATACTTTGAAACAAGTTGTTTCAGATGTTGCTATACTCAAAGTGCGAGATTGATAGAAAACCATGTGAGTTAGAGATAGATGCTACTAGCATAGCCATAGTAGCATCGCCATACGGGCTCCTATACTCAAAGTGGTAGATCGAAAAAAAACCATTTGAGATAGATATAGATTCTAGTAGCATAGCTGAGATGGGAGGCCGGAAATCATGTATAGTAGAGACAAAGAGAATATTGTAGCTGATGTAGTATCATTGATATTGTATCAAATGAGCTTTATAATAAAGCTCATTGCTTCAATATATAAAGGAAGCATAAGTGGAAGATCCACATTTGTTAGAGATCATTGGAGCCATCAATGATCAATCTATTATAAAAGATGACATAGTTCTAGCTCTTTCTTCTCCTAGTACAGAAAAAAAGTCAAGTCTTTATTATAATAAAAAATAATTAAGACACTAGGTCATTTACATCCTCTAAATATTCTAGAGCACAACTAGACACTATATCCATGGTCTGCACAGTGGGGTCATAGACCCAAGGGAAGTGGGATAATATACTATTCATGGTAGATAAATTGAAAAACATGGTTCCACAAGCAGCAAAGCTATTTATCTACCATATGTGTGGAATGCATGATGTACTCACATCTATAGTTCTAGATAGGAATTTCATATTCACAAGACACTTTTGGAAATTTTTATTTGACAAACTCAAAGTTTCATTGAAAATGAGTAGTAATGTTCGTCCACAGATAGATGGTGAGACCAAGAGGGTCAACCTAATTCTAGTGAACATGTTGAGAAAAAGAAAATCAATTTTGAGAGAGGTGAGAAAGAACAAGAACAAGGTGATCAAGGATGCCTGGAAATAAATGGCTATAGAAATTGAGTCAATCTTGGCAAAGGTAATAACTCCAAGTTAATGGGTAAACTTAACTAAAGTTTTAAAGGACCTTCATCATGAGATCAATTTATACAAACACAGATATGATGGATTTTAGGATTAGAAATTATTTGTCCAAAATGATTCATGCTACATATTTTGAACATCCTACTCTAACATTGAAGAATACTTGTTAGAACTCCCCTAGTGGAATCCATCAACCTTAGGAGCCCAAAACTAAGGTTTGTATGAATAAAGAAGCCTTTGGAGGTTCTTGGATGAACTTTATGTGTGGAACCTTAAGCAATTTATGACAAGGTAATTTACAGTTAGAGAAGAAAATAAGAATGGTATGTGGAAATGGAAATTTCCATATAATGTGTGATTAATTCATAAGCATACTCAATTGGAAGCTCTTGGGCTTAAACATTTATAGCTCTTGTTTTTGAACCATGGGATCTTAGTCACTTCCTTAGTTCACGTTAGGCCAAGTGGTTTTCCCTTGGATACAAAGTGTGATTAAGCATTTACATGGCTTAAGGCTCTTGTAACTAAATCACCAATTTTGAATTTCCCTCATTTTGGGCCTCCTTTAGAATTATCCTCTAATCGTGAAACTCATTTTTTGAACATGCTTATTAAGGAAATTACTGAATATTACCTCATCAAGCATAAATTTAGTGTAACTTACTATCCTCATGCCAATGGATTAGTTGAAAGTTCAAAGTACTAACAATGTCTTATTACTTATCTTACAAGAAACATTATTAGAATATTTAAAAAAATGGGAGCACTATTTGCCTATGGTTTTATGGGGTTACTACATTTCATATAAGGCCTCTACTAGATTTACATTTTAATTTGTTATATGAGTCTGAATCCATTGATCCAATGGAATTTATAGTTCTAAATTTATGTATTGCACTCCAAAATCCATTGTTCTCAAATAATCTTATGCATATCATATTAATACTTTCTTGAATCTAGAGATACATTGTTATTAGAGTTTCATTCTTATGAAAAAATTCAAACAATGGTAAATTCCATGGCACAATTGCAATTTGGCAACTCCCGTTTTCTAAATTAGTTATCTAGTACTTTTCTTTCCTTCCATAATGAAGCAACAGGCAAGTAAATTTAAAATATGCTATGTGGGTACCTTCCACATTCATTCTAAGGTAGGCTTAATCATGTTTTGATTAGCCACTTTAGCTCAATGGGTTTAACCTTTGGACTTGTTGGATTTAGTGACTTTAGGGACCAAGTGTCCTACATGTACATATTATCTTTTAAAAAATTGTGTATGTTAATGAATTCAAAACTGTGTAATTTGTTTGTGCATAATGTCATGTAGTATGGTTGGTGGATCAAGAGATTCGTCTTCTCAAATTCTCACATGCATGATGGAAAGGAGAGGATAGCTTCCCACAAATCAAAATCTATTTCAAATAGAACATATAGATCTTATTTCAGGTGCACTATTCTTCGAAGTGGAGTTTTGCCCTCTACTTCCTATCTATTGTCCACACTAAGAAGCACACACTTCATTGCAACAACATGATTACCACCATCATGGCAATGGTAGTGCCTAATCAAATGAAGTACATTGATATGCATAGTCTTGAGGTCCGTGAGTAAATACCATGCATGCATATATATCGTTTTGTTGATCATGGTCTTCTTGCTTACACCATCATAGATTGTGAGTGGATTTCTATGCATTCCATGGAAATCTCTTTTATATTTTGGTCAAATGAGCATATGAAGAATGAATGGGAGAGCCTCCTATCATTTGAGTTGTTCATCAACCATGAATCTATAGCCCAGCTGGATTCAGCCTATATTTTTGAGTGCTTAGCACTGATGAATGATGGTATTACTACTCCGAGAGTGTTAGTTCTAGGAGTGGAGATGGAGAAACTCTCTCAAAAACCCTCCTCTTATGAATAAAAATATTTACATGTTCCATGCAATTCATCCTACAAAACAAGGACTAGATGAACCAATGATAAATGTGAGATGAAGATGTGAAAGTAGGAAGTTGAATACGACCCTAGTCATCAAACCATGGGTCCTTAATGCTCTTGTTAAATTTGGGAGAGCATACAAAATCCTTAGTATTTAGCTTCTTTGAATTCTGAATATGAGAGTATTGATTTGTATGGGCTTGATCCTAGCTCAATTGAGGGAGATCTTCATTTATTTTATTCCTTTGAAGTTCCTACAACCTACAAAGTTCTTCCTATCTTTAGCTTCATTCTATTGTCAAATTCTTGCATGAGGTTCATCTTGAATAGTTTGAAAAAAATTCAAGAAATATCAACATTTTCCCTTCCTACAAAACTATAAAAGTACTCAATACATGCCACTTGTTGATAACAAGATGAGAAAGATATTGTAATTGCTAGACATGCCCCCTGATTTGACCAAAAAATTAAACATCAACTTTTAAGGAGTGTGGAAGAGAAGCTTCTAAAACTATTTAAAATTTATCCAAGTGCACTATAATACCATCCTAGAAAATTATATTTCCTACCAATATACCATATTTCATGTCAAATATTGACTTAGTAGGGTTTAAACAAAAATGAACTTCCCTACATTGAACAAACAAAGTCAAAGGTGTTTTACATGATCCCATCCCTTTGCTAAGAATGAAAAATAAAATCACCATTTGAGAGATCATGAATCTTACATATGTCATAAAAAAAGTTGACAACCAAGCCAATCTTTAAAATACTGAGACTAACAATAGATTCTTCTTGATCCATGGAACATACAAAGCATATTAAAATTTTAAAGATCTACCATCAACATTAGTTAAAATGATCTTTCCAAGTCCCTTTAGAGTATAAGAGGATTCATTAGCACATGTGATAATATTCCCTATAAGGGCAGGTTCAAGTATACTGAATAAATTGTGCTAGAAGGTAACATGTTTGGTTGCCCCACTATCAAAGTACCAAACATCTAAGTCTACTAGAAACATACACTACTCATGAGAAGATGGGTCATAACTGCAAACAATCATAAATTTCCAATCCTCATTCTAAAGAAGATTATTAGACTCCTATTTAGGTGTAGAGATCTCTACAACAAGCATTTTGGCCTCTTTCTTATTTCCCTCTTTTACAACTGGTTTTAGACAAATTTTTAGTGACATGACCACTATACTTATAGTTGTTGCATTTTTTTTTTCTTATTTTATTGTCATGATCTTTCCTCTTTGACTGTATAGCGTTAGCAAACTTTTTCTTACTACTAGATGAGCTCCATTTAACTTTGCCCTTTAGACTAGTTAAGAAATCTTTACATAGAACCCACATTATTGACCTCTTTTGCCTTGAACAATCTTCCAAAAACAAAATAAAGACTTCCTCCTAAAATTTTTAGCCATTTTGATTTCCTTTTATCATCAAACAAAGGAAAAAACTCTTATATGTGTCTATAAGATCGTTAAGAAAAATCTGCACAAGTGAACTATTAGCCAAGATTTCATTAGTAGAAATAAAATACTCCTTCAAATATTTGATCTTTAGCATAAGAGCCACCATAGAATCTCCTTCATTCATATGATCACGCTCCAAGTGTTTTCCGAGCTAAGTACCACGAGACTCATTTATTGCTTTTGATAATGTTGTCTTGTAGAGAGATTATGAGGGATAATATCATGTTTGACAGAAAAGGCTATCAATGCATGTGCATGTACATCTCTACCATCCCAAGAAGTGTTGTTGTCTTGTAGAGCGATTATGAGTGATAATATCATGTTTGACAAAAAAGGCTATCAATGCATGTGCATGTGTATCTCTGCCATCTCAACAAATTTTGTTGACAGTTGGGCAAAAGGTTCCATTGAATAACCAAGAATTTGAAGCTCATCATCTTCTCAGGAATAGAAATTCAAGATCATCATCTTCAATGTGATATGCATGACCTTCAATAACAATATTTGCATCTCTTAATACCATCCAACTTATCCTTAATAAACAATATATTGAGTACACCATTGCATTTAGCCATGGTGAGTTACCAAATACCTTGGTGCTGAAAATTAACTATATCTCAAAGAATTAAACATAAGTACCCTGTTCTATTGGAAGTGGGGTGGGCCTCAATAACAATGATCATAGGTTTACAAGATCTTCCAACATATGAACCTTAGCATACAAACCTTAAGCCTCAAAAAGAAGATGAGTGATAGATAGAGAGCCAATAGATGAGATTCAAAGTGTATGATAAGCTAGGATGCTCACTTGCACGATCTTATATTCCAAACTCAAATTAAAATGTGTTAATATGATACAAACTTATAATATCTGAATTTAGGAAGAAATAGGAACTAGATATAAGAAATTGTGTGCCTAAGAGGTATGAAGAGTGTGTGTGTGTGTATGTGAGTATGGAGAATATGAATAGTTTAGAACTCTTTTGCAACAAACCCGAATTTTGACTATCTAAATAAAAAACTAGTGAATGAACAAGTGGGCACATATGTAGAATTGTTACTTTAGATGTCTCCAAATGTAGAGCAAACATTTCTCATGGAGAGTATGAGATCCTCTAGATGATTACCTCCAAAGATCTTCTCCAAGATCTTCAAGCTAGTCCTTCAACTTGCATTGAGCTCCTTGAGTTGATTGCTCCTTGAAAAACTTCTTGAAACTCTCATAGGTGAATGCTTTCGTAAAAATATATGCAACATTCTCACTTGTAGGTAAGTAGACTAGCTCAATGTGCTTCATAGATACTTGCTTCCAAATATAGTGGTAATGAACCTATATATGCTTTGTCCTAGCATGATGAACATGGCTCTTTGCAATAGCATAAGCACTTGAACTATGTGAAAATATGAGAATTGGAAGATGAACATGAACATCAAGATAACTAAAAATCTTTTGTAATTGAACTAATTAAGGTGTAGTTGTAAAGGGATCCCTATAATCTATTTTACTTGAAGATGTAGAAATTATAGGTTGTTTCTTGGATAACCAAGAGGTAAGAAAATCTCCTAGATAGAAAAAATAGCCACTTGTGCTTCTTCTTAAGTCTATCACTTACCGAATCAGAATGTAAAAAACCTCTAAGTAAAAAAAATGTTAAGACTTCAAAAATTACCATAGAATAATTGGAACTTCCCTTAAAATATCTAAAAATTCACTTTTCTACTTTCCAATGAATTCTTAGCAGATTGTGCATAAACTCGGATACTTGAGAAACTCCAAGCTGCATATCCAGAGGTGTATTACAAAGATATATCAAGCAAACAACTGCTTCACTATATAATGAAGCACCAAATGGTTTTGAATGTACTTTCAACTTTCATGACACATTGACATCCATAAGTGTTTGAATAGGCTCGGAATCTATCACCTCAAACCCTTCAAATAATTTCTCAAGTATTTTTGCTCTATCATATAGAAACACTCACCTCTAGAATTGAACTCAATCCCAAAATAATAATGTAAAATACCTAAGTTATTTACATCAAATTTATGATTAAGTGATACTTTAAAATATTAAAGGTGTAAATCCTTAGTACCTCTCATGATCATATCATCAACATATATGATAATAATAATCAAAACATCCTTTTCAGCTTTAACATAAAGAGTGGGAGCTGCATTTGCGTTTTCGAAACCAATAGATAGAAGACAAACATGTATCTTCTCACACCAAGCTCTTAGTGCTTGTTTTAGTCCATACAATTCTTTGATAAGCTTGCACACTAAATGATCTTTACCTGTTTCTTCAAAACCCTCTCACTATTGAACATCGACATCTTCATATTGATCACAATTAAGAACTATAATTTTGGTATCTAAGTGGTATAGTTTCCAACCAAAGAATCGAGCCAAAGAAAGTATTTTCTTGACTATTATGATTCTGGATGCATTGAGATATCAAGCTCGAAATGTGATGAGCTAAGATGATAGGTATCACTTTTTCATTTCTCTAACATGTATAATGGTCAGGCTAGTATATGTTAGGGATACTTCATTGAGATTTACTAAATTTTTCTATCAAGAGTGATGGCACATTTGTTTCTTGATAGCTCACTCATTTGCAAACATTAGGATTTTCCTTATGTACTATTCTTTATATATTGTATTCCTGTTTTAGGTCATTATTGTACATTCCTTTTATGTAATAGAAGAAGAAGAAGAAGATCATTCATCCTTGCCTCAATCTATGTGTGTGCTCCTCTCCAATTGTCAGAGTGTGTGTGTGAGCTCTCTTCCTTATATCCTTCCTCGTGACATGATATCTGAGCTAGTGTGGCTGTAGAGAGCTCGTGGAGAAGGCCAACGATCAAGAGTATGCAAGAAGGCATGGAGAAATTATGATTCAGAAGCGACCTCTGATTGCTACGAAAATTGGCATGAAGGTAGAAGGTGTCAGAATATTTTTGAGAGTTATTCCTTTAGGGTCACTACTTTTTGTTAGATTTCTATTTTGAGGCCATCTCGATCTCCATTTCGAGCCTGCAAGGTGGGACCCACAAAAAAAACTAGGTCAATTTTTGAAGTTGTAACTTGCATCCTATTCAACAACACGGATATATTTGAGATCCAAAACTTTAAGCAATTCTGTGTACTGTTGATACATGAGAAATATGTTTTCTAGAGATCGAACTATCACATCATAGTGTGACAGTGTTCAAGTAGAAGTATTGCTTGTAGTGCTGTGAATGTTAGGTATGCTCAATACTCCACCCTCAAGTGACCACAAATGATGCATGGTGCTCTAAGATGTGAGGCCCCCATTATGAGGAGAAGCCATTGTGAGAGCTCGAACATTTGTGCTTTTCCCCTTCTACGAGGACCAAGGGGTCTATCCACTTGGCCCATAGGGCCAACATGGTAGGACTCCTTGTCTTGGATATATTGTCGGATTGTATATTTTTCCGACTATTGAGTATCTCCCGACTGCATTTATCGATACCCACTCCCTTGTAGAAACTATATAAGTATGGCCCAGGTTGAGCTCTACATAGCATTGTGCACTAGTAAGCTCTTCATGTAGAGTCTCTCTAGATTGCCATCTAAACTCCACATTGGGAATGCATGGGTGGACAACACCATCGTTGTAACTGCATTACGCTTGGCAATCTAAGAATTTGAGTTCTCTATCCCTTACTCTACATCTATCTTTGTATGTATTTTTCTCTCAACTCTGTCTATAGGTCTATTCCATTATGTTGTTATTTTCTTACATGATATGAGAGCACAGGAGGCTTACAGTGGTGTAGAAGTAGAAATGTAGAGGTTGCAGAGGTCTCAACAACAAAAGAGAGAAGATGGCAAGGGGTGCATCATCGTCTATGACTAGGAATCAAGGTGGTTCATCATTAGAAGTATGTGGAGCATAGATAGGAGTAGTAGTAGTAACAACAACATTTTTGGGATTGGCATAAGGAGGAACAACATATATGAGTTTTTTCCTCCTATAGACACTACAAATGTGGGCACAAGTAAGCTATGGCATGAGAGATTCAACCACATTGAACATCCTATACTGAAGGAGATGCATCATAGGGATATGATTGCACACCCACCATCGCTTGCAGAAATGAAGGAACCATGTGAAGCTTGCATGATGGGCAAGCAACAAAGGAAGGTATTTCCACAAGAAAGCAAGAACAGGGCAAGCTATCCTCTAGAGTTGATGCATGTTGAGTTGTGCAAAAAAAATTCCTACACATGCCATGGGCAGATCTTCCTACTTCATGTTAAGAAACAAACATGTCACTTCTAATTTCACCTTGAAGTAGATAATACTCCTCATTAGGTGAGAGGATATGATAGGAATCTTTCATAAAAATAACTATATAACCATTTTACAAGAAAGTAGAGATAGTGAGCAAATTCTTTTCATGTCTGGAACATGAAGGACATTCCAAATTGTGAAATTTTGATCTGACCTAGACTTAGGGTGACCTTTTCCAACACCTACAACATCCAAATCTTGACCATCAGCAATGGTCACTCTTCTACCTAAAGAGTTAGAAAGGGAAGAATTTTTTTTTTGCAACTTCTCATATGATTAGTAGTTCTAGAATAAAAAATCCAAGGATTATGTGGGATTAAATTTAATGCTGCCCAATCTGATGCTAGTTCTTCAAGAGTAAAACATGCATATGAATCTACCTTTGAATATTTAGATTTTGGATCATCTTGAGCACTATTATCTGATGCTTTTTTTTTCTCATTAAGAATCTTTTCTTTGCATTATTCTATAAAATGACATGGCTTCTTACAGTAATGGCACACTCCTTTCTTTGAATCAGATGTAATGGATGATTTTTCTTTGGATATAGTGGAAGCATTAGGGTAGGACGTGAAGACTTAGGATTAGAAGACTTACTTTCCCTCTTAGATTGTTGACTCTTCTTCTCCTTCTTTGTGTCCCTCTTTTTCTTTCTCTTTGAGGATGATCACATGGCTTCATCATTGTCTTCCGTACTCTTCTTTTTACTTAATCTTGAAGTAACAAGAATTGCAATTCTTCAAATGGAATTTCTCTATCTCTTGTAGAGAGAGATAAAGAACCAAAAAAACCACTATATGAGGATGGAAGGGTTAGAAGTGTGTTTACCATCTCTTCAACTGAAATGATGGCTCCAACATTTAGTAACTGAACTCACAAATCTTTAAGCTTCAAAATACATGATTGATATCATTCACCAACTTTCATCCTTGTGTTGTCTAGTGTTTTCTTAGGTGAGCATTCCTAGCATGATTTCTACTCTGATAAAGATTCTCCAACTTGAACCAAACCCATCAAGAGGCTATGCAAGACCTTAATTGAGGTATAATATGATGCTCAACTACCATATCAATA
>CM035422.1:142039716-142079716 GCA_020310875.1 Ceratopteris richardii
AGATTGTTTTCATTGTTTCTGAGGGAACTGCTTTGAATTGTTCTGGGTCAATTTCATGGGGAGAGCCTTCCATGGCAGCTTCCAGGTTTTCTTTGTTTTGTTTTTGTAGACGTTTGTTTTCTTCAAGGGCTGTAGCCGTGTGTTTTCGGAGTAGAGTTAAGTTTTGCCGGACTCTCAGATTATCCGTTTGGTAAACCTCCAATAAGGCTTCGAGTTGTTTGACACTTGACTGTTGTGATGGTTGAGGTGTCTCCAGGAGGGTTTGATGAGCTTGCTTGAGAGTGGTGTAGCGTTGATTGAGTTCTGCATTTTCTTCTTCTATACTTGTAAGCCGTCTTTGTAGTTGTTGATGATTCATCGTCAGCTAATGATGACGGTCTTCTAGATCCCGGTACTCACTCTGAAGCTGATACATGCAGTGATGTAATGCTAGGAATATACTTATTTACATTAAACGATGCAGGGAGAGATGAAGATGCAGGGGGGATGGAGAAGGGGAAGGGAGGTGTGAATGTTGTTGAGTCCAGTGGTGAGGTAGGTGGAGGGGGTATGGGAGATTGAGGTTGCATGGGAGGTGGGAGTGGTGCTGTGGCTGGTGATGTTTCCACTGTGTCGAACAGTGGGTGGGATGGATGTGATATTTGTGAAGAGTGTCATGAAGGTGGGCATGGTAACTCCTCCGAATTGGATGTCGGGAGAGAGAGGAATTCCCATGACGACTGTGGTAATGGCAGAAATAGGTGTGGTAGTGCCAGGTGGTGAGGTGACATGTGTAGTGAGAGGTGAGGTGGGTGGTGAGAGTGGTTCCTCCTGATGTTCTTCTGTTTGTGTGTTGCCTCCTGGTTCTGATACATTGATGTGTATTTGTTTTCCAGATCGCATGGGACGGGTAGGCACTCGCTTCTCAGATCGATGAATATAAGTCATGGCTGCATGAACAGCCTCATCTAAGCCCACTGCATCAGCGTGCAGGTTCATTGATTCGATGAACATGTCATCCACTCGTTCCTCGGTTAACATTTGGCTCATGATCATCTTTCTTGTTTCGAGCGACAGCTTGTGTTGTTCCTGGACTCGCTTCATGGTTTCATATAATCTTTTTATTTTTTCCGAGTATGCCAGGGCACTTGGTTGTTCTGAAAGTTCTTCATATTCTTGATCATACTCTTCGTGTGCCTCTTGTTCTTCTGTCTCTTCTTCATCGTCTTCTACTTCTACTACCCTCGGTTGGGTCGGGGTGGAAGTGGTAGTCGTGGGTTGTTGCCCTTGGGTCTGCTCTGCTTCTGTCTCTAGGTTAGGTTCATTGATCAATCGGGCAATTTCTTCATCTGTTAGATCAGCAAGGGTGTAACCTTGAGGGAACTCCAAGTCTGCTGGAATAGGAGGGAACACCAAGTTGGGTCCTTCTGCACTTGGTCTGAGTAAGCGAATGGTAAATGGTATGACACACCTCGTTTGTGGAGGAGTCGCCTCGGGTGTGGTAGTGGCTCCCCTTGGTTGAGCGCATGGTAATTGAACTCCCCCTCTCATCTTCTTCGAGGGAGGGCCCGCCTTTGATAGTCGTCTTTGGAACTCTTGGGCCCTAGACCATACTAGTGCTCGTTGAATGGGCACATCGTACGCTAAGCACCTGTAAATTATTCTTGTGAGAGCACAACATCCATGAAGTACATTTTTCTGCTTCTTATTCCACTGTTGATGGGCTAGGTGTATCTGATCGATGATCCAGTGCGGTATGTTGATGGTGAGATTCTCTCTCTCCGCCAAGTACAAGCTGAACCATATCTTTTTTGGTGGCATAGTGAATCGTTCTTGTACGGGAAAAGCAAAATTTTGCATAATAGTTCGTAAGTGGAGAGCAATGGTAGGCGTCATTGCCACCATGTCCTTCAATTTGTTGAGGTCTTTATGCTTCATCCTGCCTGGAACCAACGTTTCTTTCTCAGTGGGAAATATGCATTCCTTGCATGTTCAATGCTGTGCGTACCAAATTGAGGGTCAGTTTGAATCTCTTGAGTTCGTGGCCTGGCAATAGTGAGGGTAGCACAAAAGTACTATCGCCCCCCTTGGCCCTGCTAGGAGTGATGGTGCTGATTAAGTAGGAGCAGCGAAGAAAATCTTGCTTAGGTAAATGTGCTCTGAAGTAGCTATCCAATCCCGCTTTGGTCCAAACCAATCGCATCACTTCTGTATTCTGATAGTTTTCAAATTCGCGAGTGAAGAAATGGTAGCGTCCCCATTTGCCATTGAATTCAATTTTTGCCTCCCAAAAATAGGTGCCATCACCCAATGGCACTGCGACATCACTAAACCAATGAGCATGTTTCCCCACTTGAGAAGTGTGTCCTTGAGGAGCATCCTGAATCGGGAGAAGATGCACCGCCTGAAGTTCTTGAGGCCTTTCGGTGAGTGGTGGCTCCAGGAGGAGGGTTTCAATATCCACAATCTGTGAGCTAGACCCTGCCTAGGAACTGGTGCCTCCTGCTTCTGCCATTGTTATTGCTGGTTTGCTGGTTCTGTGAGCACATAGATCATGTGTTTATATTGTAATGGACAAGATTGAACACTTTCTGTCCACGTTACAACATTATCATGAGGTCAGTAATGGGTTAGTGCATCAGTGAGTGCTCGATGATTGTGTGTGTAGTTAATGAATGGATAGTCCTAGGAGCTAGATGGAAGGATGCAGTGTATGAGTGATGTAGTTAGCAAGTGGAGATGAATTTACAAATGGGGATCGGGGGGTTTATTACAAGTCTTAGATTGCCAAACACAATGGGTGGCTTTCGGGTTTGGTTTTGTGGAGACTCTGGAGGGTTTTATGAGTAATTTTGCTTGGGGATGATGCGTTTTTGGAACCCATATACAAGTGAGTCGGTGCGTGCTTCTGGGTGACTGTGTGTTCGTGCGTATTAAACAAGAGTGGGTAATAGCTCCTTGAGTGTGTGAACCCTGTCGTGTGTGATGTGATTCGTGCGGAACTAGTTGAGCCCGCAAGCAAGCCTTGGGCACCCAAATTTGTCTTGATTGTGGGCCAGCCTTCATCGACTTCTTGGGCACCCAGATAGATTTCACTTTCTCAAAATAAGTTTTGGAAGTCCTCTTATTAGTATCATGTTGTTGATTACTAATAGGAAATTGAGATAGTTGTTGTGACTTGACTGCAATAGGCAGCTCGCCTTTTCGCATCCACAACTGTTTCGATGGCTGAGTCGTTCTGCCTTGCACATTCTTTTGGCCTCCATCACAGGTAGTCTTCCGTAATTGATCTGTCGTTGGATGCTGCCTCCCTCTAGCTTTTTGAAAAGAAGGTAGTTCCGTCGAGGCCTTGACTGCTTTATTGAAATCTCCATTCCTCTGCATCACATAGCTTTGGATAAGAACAGCATGGTCAACATCATGTGTACCCCTGGAAGGACCAGGAGTCTGTGCCTTTTCTAGTTCCTTGAGTGCTCCATTATCTAACTCAACTGTAATTCGACTCTGATTTACCCATACCTGAAGAAGTCCACTTCTTAGGTTTAAGTTGACTGCATGGTCATAGATCCAATCTTGACTCAAGACCAGAGGCTCAGTGAGATCCTCATCTTGACACACTAGTACCTTAACTGTCATTGGAACATCTTGAATGGAGAGGGGAAGTTCCACCTCGCCTATGCAAGGGGTTTCCACACCTCCCAATCCTATGAGATAAGCTTCTATAGGATTGACTTTTAATTTCAATTCTCGACAGTAAGAAAGCCTCACCGCACTAGTGGTTGCACCTGAGTCAATTAATGCTCGCACTGTTTTTGCACTAACTCCTTGTCCTATCTCTGAAGTCACAAAAGGACGTCGATCTATTATTCTTTGGGAACTTATTCCTGAGACTTCACACATTGCCACATGATATCCTGGATCCTCATAGGGACCTGCCCTAGGTTGATCCCTACCTTGCCGTCGCAACTTCATCCTTCTGATGCGTTCTAAAGCTTCTGCTTGAGCTTCTTCTCGAACTCGTTGTTGTTCTTCTTTGCATTTCTTAGCATTGTTGAGTCGACTGAGCATTTATGCTATGAGAGGTTCCTGATACAACTTGACTCTGCACCCGCTGATGTAGCTCGAAAGGACATCACCTTCTAAGGTGGCTAGTTGTACTGCTCCACTCGTTGAAATTCTATTTATAATCATAGGTCCATAGCCACGCTTCTCTAATTTTCTTGCATGTTGCTTCAAAGTGTAGACTAAAACTAGGTCTCCAGCTTTTAATCCTTTATCCTTAACATGGGCATCAAAGTACGCCTTCTGTTGTTTCTTAGCTGCATATATTCCTACTCCTGCTCTTAGTCTGGTTTCACCTAGTCGTTCAAGGTCAAAAATTCTCGAAGAGAGTTCATGGCGTGTCCACTCATGCTCCTGTGCTACTCTCAATGTAGGAATCAAGAAGTCCAAAGGTAGCACCGCATTTTGACCAAATACCATCTGAAAGGGTGTGGCTTGGAGTACCGTTTTATAGGCCACTCGGTATGCCCAAACAACATGATGTAGCTGTTTGTCCCAATCAGAGCGTTTATTATTCACTAATTTGGTAAGCACATTGCATAAAATCTTGTTTGTGCTTTCGGCCTGGCCATTGTCTTGTGGGTGATAGGGGGCAGACTTCTTGTGCACTACCAAGAACTCTTGGAGAAGATTTTCAATAGCTTCATTCAAGAAGTGAGTGCCTCTATCAGTGACTAGCTCTATGGGTAACCCTTATCTTGTGAATACATTTTCAAATAGGAACTTAGCAGTTGTCTGAGCATCATTCTTTGTCATATCTTTCACTTCTACCCACTTGGTTAAATAGTCTGTGGCAACAATGATGTATTCAGCATGTGAACCCTTAGCTGGGGGATTAATAGGACCTACAAAGTCTATTCCCCACTTAGAGAATGCACGTCCGCCCATCATAGGTTTCAGTGGCATTTCATCTTTGTGTATAGGATACTGAGTTTGCTAACACACATCACACCTCTTCACATAGGTATGTGCATCCATGTGAAGGGTAGGCCACCAGAAGCCCGCAAATAGTATTGCCTTGATCACCCGATCTGGTCCAAAGTGTCCTCCTACTACACCTTGGTGAGCAGTTTCCAAGATCTTGAGATATTCGCTCTCATGGACACATAGTCTCAGGTAACCATCTTTACCACGCTTGTATAGATTATCACCAATGAGTGATTAATCTAGAGCTTCTTGTTCTAGACTTCTTAGTCTGGCCAGTGTCATATCTTGAGGATCTGTTCTCGTCCTCAGGAAATCTACTAATGGTTCACTCCAATCTGGCACTATGGACACTTGATATAGAGTCGCATGTTCCACAGGTGGTTTAGTACAATAGATTGGGCATTCTTTACATATCTTATGTACATCAACTTCCATAGTAGGCCAATGCACTCGGAGTCTCCTTAGTGTCTGTAGGGTTCGTTGTTTTGAGTAGTGTTGCTCTAATGCACCTACATGTGCCAATTGCAACCATTTAGCATACTCATCCTCTTCCACGCAACAAGCCAATATCCCTTGGTCTGTCTGTTTGTACATGCTTCCTGCCATGATGTGGTACTTTTGGGCTTTTACTACCTCTCTATCCTGTGTGGTTATTACTGGGTGATTAGGCTTGTATGTCAATACTAGCACTAATGGCTTAGCCCACTGAGGTACAATTTCCAAATTAAACAAATAAGCATCAGGCAGGTCATCTGATACTCCTTGTGGGGCTTCTCCCAATGTGAGCCTAGAGAGATGGTCGGCTCTCAAGTGGGTCTTCCCTTTCCTCACCACAACCTCAAAGTCATATTCCATTAGTAAGAGAAACCATCTTACTAATCTACCTGTATTGCATGGCTTGTTTACCAAGTACAACAGTGCTTGATGATCAGTAAAAAATTTAAACTTATTTGCAAGAAAATAGTGTCTAAACTTAACTGCATATACCATGCCTAATCCCTCTCGTTCAGTGGTTGTATAGTTTCGTTCAGTCGCATTCAATTGTCTACTAGCATAGGCAATTGGAAGATCGATATTGCCTTCACCTATAGGCTGCACAATTACACACCCAATAGCATAATTGGATGCATCAACATGAACATGGAAAGGCTTATTCCAATCTGGTGTGGTCAAGATTGGTGCCGAACATAATCGTCGTTTAAGCTCATTGAAGGAATTGTCACATTCATCCGTCCACTCGAAGTTAGTCAAAAGTCCATACAGAGGCTTTGCTATGATGGCATACATGTGTATAAACCGTCGGTAGTAACCACAATGCCCCATGAAAGCTTGTACTTCCTTGACATTCTTTGGTCTAGGTAACTCGGCTATGCCTCTCACTTTCTCTTCATCAGTGGATATGCCATTCTTTGACACTATGTGTCCTAGAATCTTGCCTTGCCTGACCATGAAAACACACTTTGTGGGTTCAAGCAGACTTAATAGTCTCTGCATTTGTCAAAGATTTGTCTGAGTTAAGGAATATGGGTTTGTCTAATGTTGGAAAGAGCACAAAGATCATCCACATAGACTTCTAAGTTCTTCCTCAGGAACTCTTTAAATACATGGCACATCAACCTTTGGAAGGTAGCTGGTGCATTGGTAAGCCCAAATGGCATTACCCTAAAGGACAAAATGCCCCATTCAGTGGCAAAAGCCGTCTTATGCTGATCCTCTGGAGCTATGGCTACTTGATTGTAGCCTGAAAATCCATCGAGGAAGCTGTACACTTCCTTGCCTCCTACTCTTTCCAAGAGATGCTCTGTGATAGGAAGCGGATAGTTATCTCGAATTGTGGCTGCATTGACCCTCTTCAAGTTAAGGTATACACGCAACTTCCCATTCTTCTTGGGCACCACTACAATGGGGGATACCCATTTAGTGTGCTCGATTTAATAGATGAATCCAGCTTCTACCAGACGATGTATCTCTTCTTTGATCTTGGTGGCATAATTATCATTATATGTGTATGGCTTTTGCTTAGAAGGTTTGGCATCTGAGGTCATGGGGATAGTGTGTGAGCATATGTCAGGGTCCACGCCTTTAAAGTCCTTGTAAGTCCAAGCGAATATATCTCTGTATTCTCTTAGCAAGGCTATTAGCTCTTGTTCTTCCTCTGTTGTCAGGTCATGGCCTATGTACGTGCATCTTTCTTCTCCTTCTTCGAAGGCTACCACTATTTTCTTGGTGGTTTCTTTGTTATCATAGGCCTCCCCTGATTGTGCCTCTCATTTAGGCATTCTGATCATGACTCTCCTGTCATCTATCTCATACTTCTTAAAATTTTCTGGGACCTCAAACAAAGATTCCTCCTCTTCTTGTGTGACTTCTTTCTTCTTCCTTTTCTTTCCTTCTTCCTTAGGGGTTACATGTGTGGCTAGCCTTACCCCATTTGTGAGATCTCCATGCCTCTGGGCTTGAAATTCAACTTCGTAGAAGTATTCTTCATCTGATGCAAAAGGTGGGTCCATAATGATTGACTCTAGATTGGAGTCGCACGCGTCTTCAAATGCATCAGGGCTAGGTTCGCACTCTTCTAACACTACTTCTCCCATGACCCGTTCTATGGAGAAGACTGAAATGTCATAGCCATCTTCATCACAGTGAGGTGTCCATTGTTCTTCATTGATGGCTACATCCATGGTTGCTAAAATTTCTACCCAACTGTGGGGTTCGAACTCTTCATCAGGAAAAACTACAGGTGCATAGGCTGGGTCTTGAATGGATCTATGTGTTTCTTTTGCACCTACCTCTCTGGCTTTTTCTCTTTTCTCTTCTTCTACTGCCACTTTGCACATCCATAAGTGGGTGTCTTCATGCATCCATGAGGATCCTGATCCTATGGAGTGCATAGATTCCATGTCATCCTTGGCTCTATGGATGGGATTCCATTGAATAGGCGGTACATCTCTATGAGAGTAATCCTTGAGATTGACTTTGGTCGTAACACCTAAGTGTTGCAAATACAAGGAATTGGTTCCCCAATCCTGGACCACTTGCAATTGTTGCATAAATGGTCTTCCCAAAATCATCTCATAGGCATGATTCTTGCTAAAATCACAGATGGCAAATGTGTGCTCAAACTCTACGCCACATGTGGTGAGGGTTATTCCTTCCAGTAGTCCTAAAGGCCTCTCTATGTGGCCATCAGCCATTTGCAATTTCATCCTCGTGGGCCTCAGTGCTGGCTTGCCCCACCGCTTCCATAGGGAAGTGGTAGCAATAGCAACTCCTGCACTTGAGTCCAGAATTGTCTTGGTTGTGTATCCCTGATGGGTAATGGGAAGATAGGTGTTTCCTTCCTCACCTTCACTCATCTCTCCTATCTTGTCTAAAGGAATTTCTGGCACTGTCCTATGAGAACCTACCTGGGAACGAGGTTTTGCTATCTCTGGTACTTGTTTGGCTACATGTTTCCATAACTCTCGCATAACTTTGAGTAGCTCTTCTAAAGTGAGGTTGCACTGCACTTTAGTATTTTTCACTACCTCCGTATTCCTAGGTATGACTGAGTCTTCATTTCTTACCATGATTGTGGGGGCTCTCATACAGGTAGACTTGGCTTCCCATGGGCCTCTGAAGTGGGGTAATTCATGTAAAGAATTAGACTCAAAGTCTAATCTTGCTTGAGACTGGGTGCTCTCCTGCTCTCCATAAATGGATGGAATATCTTGTGGGAATTGATCCTGCGTGTCGTCCAGAAGCTCAATGGGAGGAGGGACTTCACTTTCTTTAGCCCATTTGTCTTCTTGAATCTCTCGCAGGAATTCTGGAGTGAACCTATTCATAGAAGAGGAGGTGTCTAGTTCAGTGGAATTGGGTGTGGGGGATGGCTTATGTTTTTGCTTGCCTCATCTCTTTCTTGATTTTTTTCTTCCTTGGCAGATCTTGCAATTATGCTCTCTAACTTCTCTAGGAGTCCTTCCAAGTGCAATTGTGTCTTAGCTGAGCCTGAGTAGTTGAAAAGGTGACTGGCTTCAAACATGGTCTGAGCTAATGCGACCATTTTCGCACATAGCTTGGTCCTCTCTATTTCTAGGTCAGCTCTAGGGTAGCACTTGTCATGATCCGTCACATTTGGCCCTTCTTGGATTCTGGCCTGATATGCCCTAAGCATCATGTCTATGTCTTCAGGAGTGGGGCCAGCTAACACTGATCCTACTCTAGGGGGTGGTGGGATGGTCTGAGGTAGGTGGACAGATGGTGTGTTAGATGGTGATGGAAGTGAGGGTGGTGGTGGTATGTGAGAGTTTGTTTGAGAGGTGAGTTCAACAATTTTGGCTTTTGTTTCTCTTATGCTTTCTTTTAAGTCGCTCATCTTTTTAGACCATTGTCTTTTCATTCTTTCTCGACTATCCTTCCAGGCTCTCGACCGTTTCTTGGCTATGCTCTCAGTTTCACTAACCTCTGCACTCCTCTCCTGACCTATTCCTGCGTTCTGTTGCAAAGCCTGGGCCCTAGTGACCACTTGCACTCGTGCAGTGGAAGTGACACTTCCTGTTGAGTCTACAACTAAGCCAACAACGTTAATTGGAGTTATTTTTGGCATATTATTGGGATTCTTAGGGCAATCTCGTAAGAGATGCTCCTTCCCGTAGTCTTGGCAAAAGCCTTATATTGTTACTGACTAGGGTTGTGTAGGTGGAGGTAAGGGGCAATCACGAATGAGGTGATCTCCTTGACATCTGTAGCATGGTCCTCTTGGGAATGGAGGTCTTACTTGCCTAGGTTGGGGTCTTGAGTTAGGGTTTGTGTACATTACATTTGTGTACTATGGCTCCCAACTAGGTTCACCTCGTTCTTCATTGTAGTAGGACTCACCGTGTTCAGGAGATTGCATGTAGTAAGCCTGCGGACTATCAATATGTGTAGAATCAAAGCTATGATCACTTGGGTCACTTTCTGATAGCAGTGGTGTTACTAGCACTATAGCTCTATTCAAATTTTCCTCAGCTGCTGCATACTTTACAGGAATCACATTAGCGGGGTTTGGAGGTTGTTGAGCTAACACAGGTTGTGGCCTTTGTTGGTTTTGGTAGGGTTGTTGATAGGGTTGCTGCGGTCTACCATATTGTTGTGAGGGATATTGGTTCTGGTATCTTCCTTGTTGTGGATAAGGCTGAGGGTAGGATTGTCTAACTGCTTGCTTATTGTATGGGCAATCTTGTGCTGTGTGATTTGTGTATCTCCGTTCTATAGTGCAATATTGGCTGCTAGGACTCACTTGGGGTTGAGCCATGATGGGACATGCGTTCGCCATATGGTCACCAACGCAAGTATAGCACCTCTTTATTGGGGCAAATCTAGGAATTTGTTTACTAGAGACACCTAGTTTTTGAGCTACTTTCTCCGCAAGTTCTTGAATTGATGTGGATTGCGAGGAAGAGAGGCTAGAGTCACTATCTGAATCTTTGTAGATTTTGTAAAGCTCTAACTCCTCCCCTAGGTTATCCTCAATGTCGATGCACATGCGTACACACTCTTCTATGGTCCTAGGGTCCAAGTACACATAGGATCTCAACTTGGTACTTAGCAATCCATCCAAGAATAAAGCCACTTGTTTGGCAGGTGTGGGTAACTCAGGAACGGGGCATCTCTCAAGGTACTGCCTAAATCTTCTTCCAGCAAGTCTCACAGTCTCTTGAGGGGTCTGCTTGAAGCTGTATATCAACGAGGAAGTGTTATGCCTTATGCCACTTTTGGAGAATTCCGTGATGAAAGCCTCCAAGAGTTGGTCTATGCTCCTGAACTGTCTCTCATTCAAGGGTTAAAACCATGTGAGTGTTGTGTTCCTAAGTGTTAGACCAAAGGCATTGTACTTCGTGAATAGGTCCTCAACTTGTTCAGCTCTCAAGACTTGCCTAAACTCGACCACATGATAATATGGGTCTCCTATGCCATCGAAGTAATTCTTCATGGACTTAACTAACTGAGTTGGTCTCAAAATCCTGGTGTGTTCCCTAGGCCTTGGTAGAGGGAAGTCATCCGCATTCCTTTGATTCCTTGGGGCTCTAAATCCTTCAGGCTCCACTCTATTTGTTTCTGTTCTCGTTCTGTCTCTTCCCACTGGGTTGGCAAAGCTTACCTCCGGTCTATCTCTATGTCTGTCTCTTTGAGTTCCATGAGTGTGGGAGGTTCCAGCTCCTTGGTGACCAAATGACACATTCGATCTTGGTTGGGGAAAAATGAATTCACCTTTCCAACTGTAAGCATGCTTATCATTCTCTGTAACCATGAAGATCCTCTCTAAAGCGTGATCTAAGTAGGTCACTCTACCTGGGCTATGAGGATCTTTGAACTCATATATCATGATGGTTCCTACCTCACTCGGCTGATTAGGTCTATATCTCCAAAAGGCTTCATCAGTCTCTCGGTTCAGAAGTAGATCTATACTCTTAATGTCTTGGGGAATCCATTCAGGTGTGATAATCCTAGTGAGAACAGATTCGCCTCGGGGGGTTCTAGGTTCTACACCCATGTTTCCTTGCTCTAGGTCACCTAAGTCTGTTTCAGGGATCACATTCCCGAATTCATCTGTCCTCTCCGGGTGACTGGTGACTACGTATGTGGTTCCTTCTTTATCCAGATATGCTCCGTTTTCGAACTTGACAGCTGGGCGTTCTAGTCCAATGGACTAGTCCGGGTTTTTAATATGGACCACAGATCTTCCTAGGCCGTCCTCATAGATGCTAGCACCTAATCGGTTGGTCCTAAGGTATTCGAGTTGCATCTTGTAAGGGCCTTCCACCCTATGTAAATATGGCACCCCTGAACTTCCCGTAGGTCTGTCCATGCCTTGAGACATCTCTGATTCACTAGTCTCAAAGCTAGGGTAGTATGAGTGGTGGCTCAACTGTTGGGCCCAAGACCTAGTAGTATGATTGACACTAGCTTTTGAGGATCTAAGACTTTGTCTATCTCTCCCTAGGTGTCGCCCTGATCTAAGGTTCATAAGCCCAATTGAATAATCCCAAAATTTCCCAAGTACACTTTACGTTGCTGAGTTCTTTTGTATTAGTCACTTTTTCGTTTTTAATTGCTCTTAGGGTGTCACTTCTTGTCCAATTATTCTTTGTTGCAAGGAACACTTAAGTTTTCTCGTACTTTGAGTGCGGTCACTCGATTTAATTTCTTTCCCTTAGGTTGTTTTGCAATTTGTAATCTCCTAACACTTGCACTTGAGTGATTAGATTTCTTGGACTTAGTAGTTCTTAACGTGTTCCTAATTAATCAAAACCTCTATCCGTACTTAGCCTATGCTAGGGATTGACAAAGGGTGTTGAGAATTTCCAACCTTAAGTTCTTCCCTTGGTTGCCCTTGTATGCCCAGGAAGCATGTTCCCAAGCTCGCACTTACTCTTGCTTCGAGTACCCTTCTATGCTCTCAAAGAACCTCAAAAAGTCCACAGTTAGCTCCAGAGTTGAATTCAGATGACAGACAGATCACTTTCATGCATGTAATTCACAGACCCAAATGCCTTTTGCCTTTATGGAAAACAATCCCAAGGGACCCTCAATTTTTTCCTACCCCGAGATATGGCCAACTTCCAATTACCCTATCTAATTCTCCTGACAAAACAAAACAAAAATCACCGCAATCGGATTTCGTATGAGGAAGCTACATCCGTTCAGGGTTTTGGGGCTAAAACAGGATTTTAAACAGGTTAGCAAGCAAACAGGACTTCTCGAGGTACTTTGTGTAATGGCCTCACAATGCAATGATGAACCCTAGTATTTATCCCACAAATTGTCAAGAATAGACCACTATTTTTTGCCCTAAAAAATTGGCCAAATTTGCCCTTCAATCGCGTTCGCAAGCTCTGTCAGTCGCGATTGACAGGTCAATCGCGATTGAAAGGTCTGTCGTGGCTGTCAGCCGCGATTGATGGGTCCGTCGTGGATGTCAGTCGTGATTTATGGGTCAGTCGCGATTTATGGGTCAGTCGCGATTTATGGGTCAGTCGCGATTGATACGTGGCCCGAAGAGTCAATCATTCGTGGTCAAAGGATCGTGGACTCTGTCAGTCGTGATTGATGGGTTGATCGCAATTGATAGGCCAGTCGCGAGGGTTTGTCCGTCGTGGTCAAGCAATCGTTGACTGTGTCCGTCGCAATTGAGAGAGCCGTCGGGGCTGTCAGTCCCGATTGACTGGTCGATCGCGATTGATGGCTCGATCGCGATTGACACGTGTCATGCATAGGGTCTGTCCGTCGCGGTCAGTCAGTCGTTGACTCTGTCGGTCGCAATTGACGTGTCGATCGCGATTGATAGAGCCGTCCGCAGGTGTCCGTCGTGGTTTGTCGATCGCGATTGACAGAGCGATCGCGATTGATAGAAATCTGAGGAATTTCAAAAATTAAAACACATTTTTGGGAAGCTCTAGGCCTGTAGATCATGGATATGTACTTTGTTTAACAAACAGAGCAGTTTTTCTATCCGTCGCGATTGATAGAGGTCAACGCCTCGGGACCTGCACAGTTAGATTTTTTACCTACTAGAGCTGGTGCAGCTGCTGGGGATGTTAATTCCTGCAGAAAATCTCAAAAAACACAGAAAATCACAAGCACTTAAACGCTCTCTCGCTCTCTCTCACAAGTGAAATGAGGGGAATGGTATGGGTGGGGTGATATGACCAAAAACTGAAATTTTTCGCGATGATGGAGATGGATGTGGAAGATGGTGAGGATGATGATGATGATGAGAAAACAAAGGAAAATAGGAAAAAGGTGAAGAAACTACCTATAATTCCAACACGTCAACTCTACGTCTTACCATCACAAGCTCGTCCTCAAAGCTCGATCCCCAGCAACGGCGCCAAAATTTTGTGTAGCTCAGTGATGAGTAGCACCTCCTGTAATGTCAATCCGAGAAGACGTGAGGATGGTATGAAGACCTGGAGCAAGTGAAGGCACAAGTGCGTGAGTGAGAAGCACACTAACATGCACACACATACACACACGCGCACACACGGCAAGACAAAGAGTCAGAAGCAATGGAGTTCTTAGACTACTTTTTAAAAAGCTCATACAAACTCAATTCAATTACAAGCTACCCTCAAAAATGAGCTCTCTAGCTCTATTTATAGTTTTTGACTAGGTTTTGGCCTTGTCCAGACCTAGTGTCCGGCCTAGTTAAAAATTAGGTTCTCTACCCTATTTGGAGGTTCAAACGAAGTCTAAAAAATGTGAAAACTGAGAGGTAGATACTTCTAAAGCTCCTCAAGCTCAAGGACTCCTTGTCTTGCACAAAATGGAGCTACAAAAATGTGAAATGGTATTTACAATGGTTTTTAGTGATGAAAATCACTATTTTTGTAGGGATTTCTTCTAACCTTTTGACATATATTTCCTGAAGCTCCCTACTTGCTCCTTCTTCTTGTGTGCTACTTGCCCTTCTTCTTGTGTGCTCAAATCCTTGATGCCTAAAAAATTTAAATGGCCTACTCGCCAGATCTTCTTTGACTACTGTGTCTGCCTGTACTTTCTCTTCGTTCCGACTCCCTTCGTAGGCTTCCTTGTCTTGCAACTCCTTTAGTTCCTTGACTACTGCCAACAATTACATTGTAAGAGGGTGAGGCTCACGTCATAGCCTACACTACTCATTATTATTAGGCATGGATTATCATGCCAATGAACATGTGCAACATTGTCTTTTATTACAATAGATCTATACTTTCATCTATGGTCTCTCTATCATAGTCACTTACAAATAGCCATTTTGTACTGCTCATATCTCAGTCATTCCTTCACCATTTTCAATGTTCTATAGCTTATTGGAATCAACACTATGTCCTTTACATGCTTACATTTTTTGAAGATAATCCATTCAGCCAATTTAGAGAAAAACCCATCGAAGTACCCACTCATCAAACTTTGCAGAGGTCCTAAAAAATCGAGGGTAATGATTTGATGGCTAAATTGATTGCCCTATGTATAGTGCATTATTTTAAGTGATTACACCAGGAATCATTAGCCCATTAAGCTAATTTGATATCTCCAAAAGGAATGTTTCTAAATCCTATTGTATTGGAAGCACTGAGCTTAACAAACAGTAGGTGTGTGAACAAAAATGAAAGGTTTTCATTGATTCTTGAACTTGGAAGTAGTCTATTTTGGTTCAATCATTTCTCACAACATCTCCAAAGTACGTTGCCACTTGTATAGTGTCATTGGAAAGCTAAGATGGCCTACAACGCAACTCTGAAGCAAATAGGGTTTGGTGCAAAATAGGGATTGGCAGTACCTATTCACTTCTTGGAGTGTCCATCCATCTTTCCCAATAATGGTATCAGAGCAAAACTAAGGTAACATGGGAGATGGTTTTCCTTCTTTCATTGATAAATTGAACATGAACAACTATCAAGCATGCTCCTTGAGGATGAAGAAATAGTTGCAAGGAAGGAGCCTCTATGGATACATCTCAGGAGATGAGGAGATGCCCATTTTCAGAAGCAAAGGACAACCTACAAGAGAGGAGCATGAAAGACTCAATACATGGTGTGCCAAGGATGCATTAGCAAGGTCATACTTACTTAACTCAATTTCTTATTTTTTTTCTTCCACACATTAAGAACTGTAAGATATCCCAAGAGACTTGGGAAACATTGTCTTCATATTTCTCTTCCAACACAAGGGCTAGGAAGAACCAATTGTGGATTGAGTTTACCACTCAAAGAAAGCAACCCAAGCAAGGCATCTTAGAGTATGTGACCAAAGTCAAAGATGTATCTAATAAATTGCCAAGCATAGGCGAAGAAATTGAAGAGGAGTAGATTGTTAGACAAGTAATCAATGGTATGAAAGTAGATGACAAATGGGAGAGCTTCACAACTGCCATGGACTTGTACATGGACATGTAGATTCCAGATCTTACCACACTCATGGGGCAACTCTTTACCCATGAAGCCAAGCTCAACAAGAATGGAGATTCATCAAGAGGTAATAGCTCTTTTGCCCTATACACTGATAAAAGTAAGTCCAAAGAGAAAGGGAAGATAAGAAGATTGAGGATGAAGGAGCTACCTCCCAAGCCAACTATGCAGGGAGAGGTAGAACCTCAAGAGGAAGGGGCAGAGGAGGTAAGAAAGGTAGGGGGAGACCTTATGACTCCTCATCATGTAATATTTGTGGATTGTCAAATCACACTACAGATGAGTGTTACAGGAACTTCAAGAATCAGAGAGGTAGAGCATTTCAAAGAGGTGGATATACACAATCAAGAGGAAGATTCAACCACCATCAAGGCTACAATAACAATTACAACAACAACTACAATAACAACTACCAAGCAGGCTATAAATCAAGGAAAAATTACAACAACTATACAGAGGAGCAAGAGGATTCTCTTTTGATTATGAATATGACCTCAAAACCAGGTATAAATGATGACCATCTCTTCTGCATTGACTCATGATGCTCAAACCATGTGGTAGGCAATGTAGCTCTTCTCTCTGACCTTGAGAAACCAAAGGGTAAGCATCAAGTACAAACAGGTGATGACACCAAGCACTAAGTGATCAAGGTAGGAAATGTTAAAACCTCTTATGGAAATAGAAATATGTTGAGCAGGGTTCTATATGTACCTACAATTACCAAGAATTTGATGAGTGTTGGACAGATTGTGGAAAAGGGCTTGCATATCAGGTTCAACCCATATGGAGCATTTGTGGAGGATCCCCAACATGGATTCAAGACAATTGACAAAGGAGAAAAGACAGGTAGATTATTCACTTTTGAACTTGAAGATACAAGGAATATTGCACTTTATAGTTACAAAGACCAAACACTATCAGAGCTTGAAATTTGTAATAAGCAATTAGGGCATATTGGTGAGAGAACTTTAAAGCAAATGTGAAGAGATCAATGTGTGCTTGGGATACCTAATGTATCCAAGCAACATATGATCTATAAATGTGCTGCTTGTCAGTTTGGAAAATCTTGCAGGTTACCCTTCTCAAGGAAAGGCTTCATGCATGAGGACTACCTAGAGCTTGTCCATACAGATGTATAGGGACCAAGTAAGGATCCCTCAATTTATGGATCAAGGTATTATGTATCTTTCATTGATGATTTCAGTAGGTGGATTATCTTATATTTTATGAAGCACAAAGATGAAGTATTGAATTGCTTTAAAAAGTATCTTGCACTTGTTGAGAACCAAATAGGAAGAAGTCTCAAGAGACTAAGGTCAGATGCAAGAGGTGAGTACTTCTCAAATGAGTTTGATGCATTCTTGCATGATAGAGGAATCAAAAGAGAAATCACAACAAGGTATATCTGTGAGCAAAATGGGGTGGCAGAGAGGAGAAATAGACTAATTGTTGAAACAACTAGGTCAATATTAAATGAGAAAAAATTACCTAATTACTTGTGGGCAGAGAGTGTATCTACTGCTACTTACCTTGTAAACAAGTTACCATCCAAATCTCTTGATGGGATGACCCCATATGAAGCATGGCATGGTAGAAGACCTTCACTTGATCATTGTACGACCTTTGGATGTGTTTCTTATGTGCATATCCCTTCTCAAATAAGAGGTAAGCTAGAAGATAGATTTATGGCTAGAGGTTTTGCACAAACCCAAGGAGTTGATTATGAAGAAACCTTCTCACTTGTGGCAAAAATGCGAACCATCAGGGTATTGGTAAGTGTGGCTACATCAATGAATTATAACATGTATCAATTGGATGTAAAAAATGCATCTCTAAATTGCTAGATTTCAGAGGAGGTGTACATGTCTCAACCTCCTGGCTATGAGGATCCAAGCAAGGTAACATATGTGTGTAAATTGAATAGAGCTCTTTATGGATTGAAGCAGGCACCTAGGGCATGGAACCATAGGTTGACTACATACCTTCAGGATCAAGGATTCATCATGAGTAAGGTAGATACTTCTCTATTTGTTAAGAGGAGTAATTTAGAGGTAATATACATATGTGTATATATTGATGATATCATACTAGGGTAATGATGCTAATGGCATCAAGAGATTAAGAATCAAATGATGGAGGAGTTCAAAATTAACGATCTAGGATCACTAAAGTATTTTCTTGGACTTGATTTAGTCTATACTAACTCTCGAATTTACATTACTCAAAGAAAGTATATACAAGACATGTTAAAGAAGTTTTAGTTGCAGGATGCCAAGGTAGCAAGTACTCCAATGGAGGTAAACCAAACGTTAAGTGCTCATGAAGGTGATGTGCTTGAGAATATTGCAGGTTACCAAAGCATAGTGGGAAGCTTGAACTATGCTACATTAACAAGGATTGATATTGCTTATGGAGTAAGTGTTTTAAGTCAATTTATGCACAAACCTAGGGCACCTCACTTGGAAACTGCCAAGAGGATTTTGAAGTACCTTAAGGGCACTCAATTATCAAGGACTATACTTTCCTTATACCTCATATTTGGACATCAAGATATATTGAGATGCAGATTGGGTAGGTTGCAAAGATGATAGAAGGAGTGCCGTAGGTTATCTATCTTTTGGAGGTGATAAACATATATCATGGTCTTCAAAGAAGCAACCTACTGTTGCTTTATCTTCTACAGAGGCAGAGTATAGAGGATTGGCCAATGCTACTCAAGAAGCCATATAGATCAAGTTGTTATATACAGATTAAGGATTGCATACTATATCTCCAATGATTTTTGGAGATAATACAAGCTCACTATATATTGCAACAAATCCTATTTATCATGCTAGGACCAAGCATATAGAGGTCCACTATCCTTATGTGAGAGAGAAGCTATTAAATAAGGAAATTCAGTTGACATATGTATCAACTAAAATGCAATCTGGAGATTTATTGACTAAACCATTAGATGGTAGAAAACTTTGCAGGTGTAAGTCTATGATTGGACTGTAGGACATTCAAGAAGATTGAAGAAGAAGACCAAGCCAAGATGTTTGGCTTGAGGGGGAGCTTTTGGTGCAAATACCAAGCCTACACATTTCGCTAGAGTTTATGTGCAACTAATTGAAGTTCCATGGGAACCATTGCTATGAAGTCATTACCAATTACCATTTGTAAAAGTCTATTTGACTTGGAGGAATACTTGTAGCTACAACTAAACTCGTGGAGTATGTTAGATAAAATGCCACGACTTTATTTGGAGATAATATCTCCTAGATTAGAGGATCACTTTTAGTGAGAGCCAATGAAGAATTCAAATTCAAAATTCAAATGACTCATCTATAAAAGATGATTGAAAACTCGCAGGACAGATCACTCCAATTTCCGAGTTCTTGTTGATTACATTGTAAGAGAGTGAGGCTCACATCATAGCCTACACTACTTATTATCATTAGGCATTGATTATCATGCCAATGATCATGTACAACATTTTCTTTTAATACAATAGATCAATACTTTCATCTATGGTCTCTCTGTCATAGTCACTTACAAATAGTCATTTTGTATTGCTCATATCACAGTCAGTCCTTCACCATTTCGAATGTTCTATAGCTTGTTAGAATCAGCTCTACGTCCTCTACATGCTGAAAATTTTTGAAGATAGTCCATTCAGAAAATTGGGAGAAAAGTGCATCGAAGTACCCATTGGTCAAACTTTGTAGAGGTCCTAAAAAAGTGACGGTAATGATTTGATTGGTAAATTGATTGCTCTATGTATATTGCATCCTTTTAAGTGATTTCACTTGGAATCCTTAGTTAATTAAGCTAGTTTGATATCTCTAAAAGGAATGTATCTAATTCCTACTCTGCTAGAAGCATTGAGCTTAACAAACAGCACGTGTGTGAACAAAAATAGAAGGTTTTCATTGATTCTTAAACTTGGAAGTAGTCTGTTTTGGTTCAATCATTTCTCAGATCATCTCCAAAGTACATAGCCACTTGTATAGTTTCATTGGAAAGCTAAGAGGGCCTACAACTCAAATCTAAAGCAAAAAGGGGCTGGTACAAAGCAGGGATTGGTAGTACCTACTCATTTCTTGGAGTGTCCATCCATCTTTCCCAACATCTATCTATCTATCTATCTATCTATCTATCTATCTATCTATCTATCTATCTATCTATCTATCTATCTATCTATCTATCTATCTATCTATCTATCTATCTATCTATCTAGCTATCTATCTATCTATTTGTCTATCTATCTATCTATCTTTCTCTATATCTATCTATCTATCTATCTATGTAGATAGATAGATAGATAGATAGAATATATATATATATATATATATATATATATATATATATATATATATATATATATATATATATATATAGGTAGGTAGGTAGGTAGGTAGGTAGGTGGAGATAGATAGATAGATAGATATATAGATAGATAGATTGGTAAATAGATATACAGATACACAACTAGATAGATAGATAGATAGAGAGATAGAAAGATAGAGAGATAGACAAATAGATAGATAGATAGATTGTTTGTGCAAGTCAACCATCAATTGATGTTTTGGATGAAGGATTGAAGTCAAAGATTGAAGAAAAATATTAGCCTATGAAGCTTGAAGATAATGCACAAACAAGAAATGAAGACTTGTATAGATATGTACATTAAACTTATAGTTAGCTCACTTATACCTTTGTTATGGTCATGAGCTTGTACATATATGCCTATATATATAAATAAAATGTCGAGGAAAGTATGAGAGATAATGAGATATGTAGAATTAGGAGTTGTAAGAGTCATTAGACATTTTAGGGTTAAGGAAGATCTCTCTCATCATTTAGATGTAAAACTTTTCAGAGAAGAAGAAAAATTGCGCCCGATCTTTTGCTGAGTACTCCTTCAGTGTTTAGTCTTTTGTGAAATCCTTTTGTACAAGTCTAAGTCTATAGCTGATTGAACTCTATACAAGTTTTCACATTCTAATTGTGATCAGGCGGAGAGAATAGATAGTAGGAAGATTTACATGTGTAAATGTGAAGAAGTGAAGTTGCAACAGGTGCAAAATTTGATGCTAATGTTTTGGTCAATTTTCCTTCCATAGTGTAAATTTTTGAGCAAGCAAGCACTCATTCTTTAAGTTGGAAGGTAAGCTACATATGGCTAAAAGAATTTGAATAAAGAGGTCTTAGTTTGAGAGAAATATGTATTAAAAGTTATAGGTGTCAAAGTCGACTGTAGAGAAATATAGTTTTAGACATAGGTGGATTGTTTGAATCATTTCTCAAGATCTACTAAGTCTTTTGAGATAATTAATCTTGGAGAAGGTGGGAAATCAATGCAACACCTTATAAAAAGTTTCACTAGAAACTTTACACATTTGATGAGTCAATGAGTGAGTTATGTGCAGCAGACTTTCTGAGTAGTGAATCTCTTCATAGTTAGTTCAAAATTTTGCTAATCTGGTATTGATCCTCCAAATTGGTAAAGGTTTTGAGTTATTCTTGATATGGAAGTGTTCTACCATCAAGGATAGCTTGTTCTTTTGGAGATAAACACTCTCCATCAGTGGTATCAGAGAAAAAATCATCAAAATAGAAGAAAGGAGGACACCGACTACTGTAGTCATATAGAAATCAACAATTGAAGGTTCAAAAGGTGAAAGATTTAAGAGAAATCTTGAGAAGGAGGCCTGAAGCTATCAAGAAGATAAGAAAGAACTTCATTCAAAGTAAAGGTACACTTATTACTCATAAAGCTTGAAGAATTTAATACACAAGTGAAGAAAGGATGGGAAATTCTCTTGAGATAGAGAAATTGGATAGAGAAAACTATCCAGCTTGGTCAATGAGGATGGAAGCTCATATCATGAGCAAAGACCTGATAGGCACATTAGAAGTGAAGAGGAAAAAATAGAATTGAGAGATCCTAGTGTTCCAATTAGGGATGAACTCTCATATTTGAAGACTTGGATGAAGAGAGATGCTCAAGCAAGGAGCATTATCTACATGGGAGTCAATGACTACATGCTACCTCCTATTAGAGGTCTTGAAAGTGCAAGTAATATATGGAATGCTTTGGAGGAGCATTTCCAAAACATTACAGAGTCAAGGAAGGCATCTTTGTAGGAAAAATTTACCACATTCAAGAAGAAGGCCTCTCAAGCCATTTTTGATTATGTAACAAGGATAAGGGACATTGCAGATGCATTAGGAGCAGTTGATGAAGATATTGAGGAGGATAAATTAGTAAGGCAAATCCTCACAGGTTTGAGAGGAGATGAGAAATGGAAGCCATTTATTTTGTCTATTGAATTGTCACTAGATCATTTCACTCCTGATTTAAGTCAGTTGATAGGACACATGATAACTTTTGAGTAGGATGTCAAAGGTGATGGTGATAAGAGTGCAGGTCAAGCAAGGTATTCAAAGGATACGAAGAAGAATAGCAAAGGCAAACAACAAGTAAATGAAGAAGAAGGTACAACTAGCCAAGCCAACTTCCTAAGAGGAAGAGGAGGTGGAAAAGGTAGAGGAAGAGGTAGAAGCAATAAAGATGGAGTGAAAGCTTGCTAGATTTGTGGTAAGACAAATCTTTTAGCTCATGATTGTTGGCATACTTATCAGAATAATGGATATATTCAGAACTTTAATTCAAGAGGAAGAGGTGGTAGAAACCAAAGAGGTAATTTTTGAGGTAGAGGTAGTAGAGGTTATTTTGCAAGAAATGTAGGTAAAGGATTCCAAAGTCAATCCTACAACAATATCTACTACAATTATGTGTCAAATCAGAAGGAGGATTCAACCTTGATTATGAATGAAACTTGTGAAAGACAAAGTGAAGACCAAAGAGTCTTCTACATTGACTCAGGGTGTAGCAATCACCTGAGTGGTAATATAGCCTTGATGACTGATTTCTAAAATAAGGTAACAAATCATGTAGTTCAAATAGGTGATAATACAAAGCACAATGTGAAGTCAATTGGATTAGTGAAGGCTAAGGATGGAAGTACTCTTTCGAGTAAGATTTTGTATGTTCCTACAATTCCAAAGAATTTGATAAGTATAGGGCGAATTGTTGAAACAGGTTATGAATTACGGTTCACTAATGATGGAGTTTTTGTGGAAGACACTAGCAATGGGTATAAACAAATTGTTGCAGGGAAGAAAGAAGGAAGACTTTTCACATTGAAGATTCAAGGAAATGTTGGTCATGCCTCGTTTACTTATGGAGGACATAAGATCTCTGAGTTAGATCTTTGGCATAAAAGACTTGGACATTTCAATGAAAGAGGTATTAAGGATATGGTTAACAATGGTTCGCTACTTGGATTTCCTAATGTTGTAGATCAACATATGACATACAGATGTGAGGCATGTCAATTAGATAAGGCTCATAAGCAATCATATTCTAAGCATGGTTTCATGTATTCAGAAAAGCTTGAGTTGGTACACGCAGATGTGTGGGGACCATCAAAGGATTTCAGTATAAATGGTTCAAGCTATTATGTGATTTATGTTGATGATGCTACTAGGTGGATCACTATATATGTGATCAAAGATCAATCAGAGGTATTCAATACATTTAAACATTATCATGTGTATGCAGAAAGAATCATAGGTCAAACGTTGAAGAGACTAAGGTAAGATGGAGGGGGAGAGTATTTCTCTAATGAGTTCAGTGATTAATTATGGAATGCACGTATAAAAAGGGAAGTTACTTGCAGGTACTCTCCTCAACAAAATGGTGTAGCAGAAAGGAGAAATAGAACTCTTTTTGAGTTTGCAAGATCAATGATGAAGGAGAAAAATTGTCCAAATTATTTGTGGGCTGAGGTAGTAAATACAGCTAGATACTTGGTTAATAGGTTACCATGTAAATCTTTGCAAGGTATGACACCAAATGAGCTTTGTGGGGTAAGAGACCTACCATAGATCATTGCAAAGTGTTTGGATGTTTGACCTATGCATATGTGCCATCTCAATTCAGGCATAAATTGGAACCTAAAGCTGGAAAGTATGTGTTCACTGGATATGATGATAAACAGATGGGTTATAGGTTGTGGAGTCCATCCATAAAGCAATTTATTTTATCAAAGGATGTTACATTTGATGAGAAAGGTACTTGGTATGCAGGTACACTTAATAATCATGCAGGTGATGAAGAAAGTTTGAATCAGAAGAAAGGTAAATCAAAGGTTCACATATTTGATGAGAAAGAGAGCAATGAAGTACAAGTTGAAGTTGAAGAAGTATCAAGGTTTGATCTAGAATGCTATGAACCAAAAACTTCACGAAGTGGAGAACTTAGAAGGTCATCAAGACACAAATGGCAACCTACAAGGTATAACTATGACACTTCTTTTTTGACTACCAAAGACTATGCTTACATGGTGAAAGCAGATGAAGATCCTTCTACATATGAAGAGGCAAAAGGTAAGAAAAATTGGGAGAAAGCTATGTAGGAAGAGTATGATGCATTGATGGAGAATGAGACATGGGATTTGGTTTCTAAACCAAATAGTCTGAAGATCATTGGATGCAGGTGGGTCTACAAGACAAAGAGGTATGCAGATGGAAGTGTGTCTAGGTATAAAGCTAGACTTGTTGTGAAAGGGTATGCTGAGACATATGGTATAGATTATGATGAGACTTATAGTCTTGTGGCAAAGATGAAAACCATCAAGACACTCATAGCCATTGCTGCATGTGAAGGTTGGAGATTCTGTCAATTAGATGTGAAGAGTGATTTTCTTAATGGTTATATTTCAGATGATGTCTTCATGGAGCAACCACAAGGGTTCAGAGATAAAAGGTGAATAGAATATGTATGTAAGCTCAAGAGAGCTTTGTATCGGTTGAAGCAGACCCCAAGGGCATGGAACAATAGACTTGTAAAGTTGTTGAAGGAACTTGGTTTCCAAGTATCTAAAGCAGATAGTAGCTTGCTTGTCAAAGCAAGTGATGATGGGTTCATTTACATGTGCATATATTTTGATGATATAATTCTTACAAATACAAATGAGAAGGGAATTCAAATCCTTAAGAAACAAATGGAGAAAGAGTTCATGATTAGTGACTTGGGAGACTTGTCATATTTCTTGGGCATGGAAATCTCATATAGTCGACATGGAGTATATGTAACACAAGAAAGGTATTTGAAGAACTTGTTAATCAAGTTTAAAATGGAAGATTGCAGGGTGGCACCTACTTCAATGGAGGTGAATCACAAAATGAGCAGATATGGAGGAGAAGAATTCCAGGATATGAAGTTATATCAAAGTCTGGTTGGTAGTCTAATCTATGCTACATTAACTAGGCATGATTTGTCATATGCAGTTGAAGCGTTGTCTCAATTCATGCATTGTCCTAGGAAAGAACATTGGTTTGCAGGACAAAGAGTGTTGAGATACATTAAGGGTACACTCAAGGAAGATTTTTATTATGGTTTTATATAAGATACAAACATCAAGATATATAGTGATATAGATTGGGCAAGTAATCCTGATGATATGAGATCAACATATGGATACTTGTGTTATGTGGGAGATAAGTTAATCTCTTGGTGTTCTAAGAAGAAACATAGAATTGCTTTATCATCTACAGAGGTAGAGTATAAAGGTATGGTTGAAGCTGCAAAGGAGGTCATATGGTTAAAGACTCTTATGAAGAGTTTTGACATCAATCGGAGTACACCCACTATTCATGGAGATAATATGAGTTCATTGTATCTAGCTGCTAACCCTGTTTTTCATGCCACGACTAAACACATTGAGATTCAATATCACTTCTTAAGAGAGGAGGTGATTGATAAGGAGATTGAAGTCATACATACTTCAACAAAAGATCACATAGTAGATATGCTAACAAAAAGCTTGGATGGACCAAAGCTACAAAGATTCAAAGACATTGAAGGTATAAAGAAGATAGAGAAAATCTCAATTGATGCTTGAGGGGGAGATGTTGGTGCAATTCAACCACCAATTGTTGTTTTGGATGAAGGATTGAACTCAAAGATTGAAGAAAAAGATTAGCCTATGAAGCTTGAAGATAGTGCACATTCAAGAAATTGTTGGGACTTCACTCACTAATTAGACATGAATATATGAAGATATATGAAGGAGGAAGAAAGGCAAGGAGAAGTGAAGGCAAAGTACTTAGAAAACTAAGCCTAAGTGAAGGGATAAATTCACTCTTGTAATTTATGATGGAGAATGTAAATCTCCAAAAGAACAACTTACTCTTGTGATTAGAGCACCTCTATACCAAGAGTAAGTCAAACACTTCACTAATTTAGAGGATCAATTGCTAACTTATCAGAAATTAACAAATCTGTGAAGAAGGTGATACACAGAAAAGTCTGCTGCACTATTTCTCAACATTGACCTATCAAATCTGTAAAGTTTTTGATGAAACTTTGTACGAAGTATCTCCTAGAGATTGCGCAACTATTCCAAGTTGAATTACTCCAAAAGATTAAGTATAACTTGAGAAATTGATTTCACAAGTTACCTATGTCAGAAACTGTTACTCAGAACAGTCGACTTTACACCTGTAACTTTTAAGACTTGGTTCTCCTTGAATAGAACCCGTTTTACAAAATGCTTCTAGACATAAGTAGCTTATCTTCCAACTTAAAGATTAAGCCCTCACTCATGCAAAACTTTAAACTGTGCTGGGAGAAATGACCAAAACATTGACTTCGAAATATGCGCCTGTTTTAGGAACCTGTGAGCACACTTCACATATGAATGTTCCTACACTTAATTCACTCAGCCTGATTACAATTGGAAGCTGAAACTTTGCACAGAGGTCAAGCAACTCTCAACTTAGACTTGTACAAAAGCATTCCACGATTGATCTACTGTAGAAGGAGAACACGCAGAAACATCGGGCGCAAAATTTTTCATTAACTCAGAGAAAATACAACTGAGTGATGAGAGCAAACACACATTCACTTTTTTCTATCTTATGACTTCTATCTCCCTAATTCTTGACATCTGACTATTGTCACATATGCTCTCATTTGCTCTCCTCACATGCCCCGACTTTTCTCAAGGTATTTATAGATAATTTGTACATAATTCTTACTGAACAAAAAATCTAAGTCATCTATGACTATGCTAATGTACATATGTGTACACTTCTCTTGTCCTCTGATTGTGATCTTCTTTCATACTTTAGAAATTGATTCTTCCTGCATCATTTGATCTTCCAAGCCTTCAATTGGTGATTGGTATGCACCAACAGCTCCCCCTCAATCATCAATTGAGGTCTTCTCTGTCTTCTTGATACTTGCCATGTCTTTGAACCTTTGTAACTTAGGTCCATCCAAACTCTTTGTCATCATATCTGCCACTTGTTCTTTTGTTGGAGTGTACATCACTTCAATCTCTTTATCAAGTACCTTTTCCCTCAAGAAATGATACTGAATCTCTATATGCTTAGTCCTGGCATGAAAAACAGGATTAGCTGCCAAATACAAAGAACTCATATTGTCTCCAAAAATTATTGGAGTACTATGATTAGTCTCAAAACTCTTCATCAATGTCTTCAACCATATGACTTCTTTTGCAGCTTCTACCATTCCCTTATACTCAGCTTCTGTGGATGATAAAGCAACTGTATGTTGCTTCTTTGAACACCAAGACACTAACTTGTCTCCAACATAACATAGATATCCATGGGTAGACCTTCTATCATCTGAGTCACCTGCCCAATCTGCATCACTAAACACTTTGATTCTTGTGTCAGAAGTGTAACCATAATACAAACCTTCACTTAGGGTTCCTTTGATATATCTGAGTACCCTTTGGGCTTCAATCCAATGAGTCTTCTTTGGACAATGCATGAATTGTGACAACACACCTACTGCATATGATAGATCTGGCCTTGTCAAGGTAGCATAGATTAGACTACCTACCAAACTCTGATATTTCTTCATATCATTGAACTCTTCACCTCCATACCTGCTTAATTTATGATTTACCTCCAATGGTGTAGTTGAGGTCCTGCAATCTTCCATGTTAAACTTGACTAGAAGATTCTTCAAATATCTCTCTTGTGAAACATATACTCCATGTTGAGTATACACAATCTGCATTCCTAGAAAATAAGATAAGTTTCCCAAGTCACTTATCTTAAACTCCTTCTCTATTTGCTTCTTGAGTTCATTGATTCCTTGAGCATCTGTTCCTGTAACAATAATGTCATCAACATAAATGCACATGTAAATATATCCATTTTCACTTGCCTTCACTAGCAAGCTACTATCTGCCTTTGATGCTTGAAAACCACATTCATTCAAGAACTTGACCAATCTGTAATTCCAAGCTCTTGGGGCTTGCTTCAACCCATATAAAGCTCTCTTGAGCTTACACACATAATCTGATCCAATTGATTCTATGAAGCCTTCTGGTTGCTCCATATATACTTCATCTGCAATGTAACCATTAAGAAATGCATTCTTCACATCCAATTGTGATAATTTCCATCCCTTGCAAGTAGCAATAGCAATCAGTGTCCTAATTGTAGACATCTTAGCAACAGGACTAAAGGTTTCATCATAATCTACCCCATAAGTTTGGGCATAACCTTTAACCACAAGTCTAGCCTTATATCTAGACACCTTACCATCTGCAAACCTCTTTGTTTTATATACCCACTTGCATCCAATAACTTTCTGATTCTTTGGTCTTGGTACTAGTTCCCAAGTTTCATTTTCAAGTAGAGCATCATACTCTTCTTGCATTGCCTTCTCCCAATTCTGTTTACCTTTGGCTTCTTCAAAAGTAGTTGGGTCTTCTTCTGTTTTCACAATGTAGGCATAATCTTTTGTTGTTAGGAAAGATGTATCATAACTATACCTTATAGGCTCTTTCCTTTCTCTTGTAGATCTCCTGATTTCTGCACTTCTTGAAGTTTCAGCCTCATTTGATTCTGGATCAAATCTTGGCCCTTCTTCTACATGATCCTGCACTCTACATCTAGAGTCAACTTCATCAACAATTTCTTCACAAACTTTTACCTTTGCCTTTCCTTTTCTTTGAATTTCTTCAACACCTGCATACTCATTTGGTGATCCTGTATACCACACATTTTGCTCATCAAATGTTACATCTTTAGAAACAAGAAATTGCTTTGTGGATGGACTCCACAACCTGTAACCCATTTGTCTATCATCATATCCAATAAACACATACTTCTCTGCTTTTGGTTCTAGCTTATGTCTTAATTGTGAAGGAACATAAGCATATGCAATACATCCAAATACTTTGCAATGATCAAGACTAGGCTTCTTACCCCACCATGCTTCATAAGGGGTTCCTCCATCCAAAGCTTTGCAAGGCAACCTATTTACAAGGTATGTTGCAGTGTTAATGGCCTCTGCCCATAAGTAATTTGGACAATTCTTTTCCTTCATCATGGCTCTTGCAAACTCTACAAGAGTCCTATTCCTCCTTTCTGCTACTCCATTCTGTTGAGGGGAGTACCTGCAAGTTACTTCTCTTTTGATACCTGCATTCCACAAATAATCATCAAACTCTTTTGAGAAATACTCTCCCCCTCCATCTGATCTTAACCTCTTGAGCTTTTGTCCTGTGATCCTTTCTGCATAGACATGAAAATGTTTGAATGTCTTGAAAACTTCTGATTTATCCTTGATTACATACAAAGTAATCCACCTGGTTGCATCATCAACAAACAACACATAATATCTGGATCCATTTATGCTATAGTCCCTTGAGGGACCCCATACATCTGTATGAACCAATTCAAGCATATTTGAATACTTGTACCCTGATTTGTTATAAGAACTTTTATGTGCTTTACCTAATTGACAAGCTTCACACTTGTACACCATATGTTGCCCTTCAATGTTTGGCAATCCAAGCACCACCTGATTCTTTGACATCTCCTTTATAGCTCTCTCATTGAAATGACCTAGCCTCTTATGCCATAGGTCTAATTCAGATACCTTTTGACCTCCATAGGTAAACAATGCATGTCCCACATTACCTTGGACTTTGAGAGTGAACAATCTTCCTTCCTTTTTACCTGCAATTATGGTTCTATATCCCTGATTTGGATCTTGTACATAGACACCATCATTTGTAAATCTTACCTCATATCCTTTCTCCACAATTTGCCCTACACTTATCAAATTTTTAGGAATAGTAGGAACATAAAGTACCTTACTCAGAAGTGTACTTCCACTCTTTGTCTTCACTGATCCAATGCTCTCCACTTTATGTTTGGTATTGTCACCTGTTTGAACTGTATGTCCATTCACCCTTGCTTCCATATCAGTCATCAAGGATAGATTCCCACTCAGATGGTTGCTGCACCCTGAGTCAATATAAAACACTCTTTGATCATCTCCCATTGATTCATGAGTTGCATTCAGGATAAGAGTCATGTCATCCTTCTGATCTGATGCATAATTATAATAATTATTGTTGTAGGACTGAGATTGGAAGTTTCTTCCACCTCCTCTACCATATGATGTCCTACCACCTCTTCCTCTGAAATTGCCTCTTTGGTTTCTGCCTCCTCTACCTCTTTGACTATAATTCTGATTGTTGTATCCTCCACTTTGATTATTATACCAACATTCATTTGCCAAATGATTTGTTCTGCCACAAATCCAACAAGCTTTAGCATTATCTTTGTTCTTACCTCCTCTTCCTTTACCTCTGAAATTTGTCTTCCCTTTTGTGAAATTGGCTTGATTTGAATTCCCTTCATCATCATTTGATTGCTTTCCCTTGCCATTCTTTTTCTTGTCTTTGGAGTACATAGCTTGACTTGTACTTCTATCATTGTCTCCTTTAAGATCCTGCTCAAAGGTTAGCATATGTCCTAGCAATTGATTAAGGTCAGGAGTAAAGTGATCAAGTGACAACTCTATAGACAAGATAAAAGGCTTCCACTTCTCATCACCTCTTAGACCTGTAAGTATTTGTCTTACCAACTTTTCTTCTTCAATATCTTCATCCACTGCTCCCAAGCTATCTGCAATATCTTTCATTCTTGCCACATAATCTGAAATTGATTGTGAGCTCTTCTTCTTGAAAGTTGTGAACTCAGCCCATAGTGAGGACTTCCTTGACTTAGTTGTATTTTGGAAATGCTCTTCCAAGGCATTCCAAACATCTGTAGCACTTTCTAAACCTCTGATGTGAGGTAGAAGGTAATCATTTACAGCCATGTAGATGATACTCCTTGCTTGAGCATCCTTTCTCATCCAAGTCTTCAACATTGCAAGTTCTTCCCTAGTAGGAATACTTGGATCTGCAAACTCTGGTTTTTCTTCATCTCCTGTAATAAATGATATAAGATCTTTGCTCATGAGGTGTGCTTCCATCCTCATGGACCATGCTGGATAGTTCTCCCTATCTAGCTTATCAATCTGCAAGCTTTCTCCCATCTTGTATCCACCTGTATATTGAAATCTTCAAGCTTTACCAACAATGTATGTACCTTTACTTCGAGTTGAACTCCTTTTGCCTTTCTTGATGTCAAATAGTCTTCTCCCCAAGCTTTGACTCCAAGCTTTCACTTCTTGGTCCTTCAAATGTTGAATTTCTTGAATCTGCAGCAGTCGGGATCCTCCTTTTCTTGAAATTGATGTTTCCTGCTCTGATACCACTGATGGAGAATGTAAATCTCCAAAAGAACAACTTACTCTTGTGATTAGAGCACCTCTATACCAAGAGTAAGTCAAACACTTCACTAATTTAGAGGATCAATTGCTAACTTATCAGAAATTAACAAATCTGTGAAGAAGGTGATACACAGAAAAGTCTGCTGCACTATTTCTCAACATTGACCTATCAAATCTGTAAAGTTTTTGATGAAACTTTGTACGAAGTATCTCCTAGAGATTGCGCAACTATTCCAAGTTGAATTACTCCAAAAGATTAAGTATAACTTGAGAAATTGATTTCACAAGTTACCTATGTCAGAAACTGTTACTCAGAACAGTCGACTTTACACCTGTAACTTTTAAGACTTGGTTCTCCTTGAATAGAACCCGTTTTACAAAATGCTTCTAGACATAAGTAGCTTATCTTCCAACTTAAAGATTAAGCCCTCACTCATGCAAAACTTTAAACTGTGCTGGGAGAAATGACCAAAACATTGACTTCGAAATATGCGCCTGTTTTAGGAACCTGTGAGCACACTTCACATATGAATGTTCCTACACTTAATTCACTCAGCCTGATTACAATTGGAAGCTGAAACTTTGCACAGAGGTCAAGCAACTCTCAACTTAGACTTGTACAAAAGCATTCCACGATTGATCTACTGTAGAAGGAGAACACGCAGAAACATCGGGCGCAAAATTTTTCATTAACTCAGAGAAAATACAACTGAGTGATGAGAGCAAACACACATTCACTTTTTTCTATCTTTTGACTTCTATCTCCCTAATTCTTGACATCTGACTATTGTCACATATGCTCTCATTTGCTCTCCTCACATGCCCCGACTTTTCTCAAGGTATTTATAGATAATTTGTACATAATTCTTACTGAACAAAAAATCTAAGTCATCTATGACTATGCTAATGTACATATGTGTACACTTCTCTTGTCCTCTGATTGTGATCTTCTTTCATACTTTAGAAATTGATTCTTCCTGCATCATTTGATCTTCCAAGCCTTCAATTGGTGATTGGTATGCACCAACAATTTAGTGCAAAATTGAAAGTCTAGTCTTGACATAGAACTTTAAAACTTACGAGTTTGAGTCTAGGAGTATGTAAACTATATGTATATAAGTTAATTTGAGTTGAAAAACATAATAGAGAACTCAATTTTGTAATCCTTGGGTGAATAGAGAAAAGTCGGGTTTTTCTGAGAAAGATGTAGAGAAGAAACTACTCAGTGGATGAGAGTTTTCTATGGCTATGAGCAGAATGAGGCCAAGCCATTTTGTACACATCTTCTCTGTTATACAACACATGTTTGTGTAGAAGGATTTGATCTAATTCCTCTTGTACATTGAGTTCTAAGTGATTTCATATCAGTATGTAAGTGAGTTGACAGTTACGAGTTTTCTCGCGCACTTTTTCCTAATCTTCTTAAGGTCAGATCTGACAGTATAGTGTAAAGTTTTTAATGACTGATAGCTCATTTTAAAGCTACTACCTTCAACTACAATTGGTCAAAAGATCTTTACAAAATGGGGCGCATACTCGGAGAAATGAGTCTAACAGTGAAGGTATGTCAAATCGATGAAGCCATTTTTCAGATTTCAGACATAGTGCAAATGTCGGAGTGAATTCAGAAGAATTTGAAGTTGTTACTTGAAAGTTTTGCTTGATAAGTGTTTCTTAACATTAGCAACAACTTCTATTAGCAAGTGATTAAAAGAATTTACAACGATCAAGCTAATACAGATCATATTTGAAGCTTGAAGAAAAGGTGCAGATTTGTGAGAAGTAAATTTTTGAATTTCACTAAGTTCAGTGATAAAGTTTTCAAATTCAGAGTATTGCTAAGCTAATGATGGTTATGGAGGTATTCTAATATCACTTTAGCTTAGTTCTTGTGATGTTTCACACATCAACAAGTGGTATCAGAGCAGAAAGGTCCTCATGAGTGAAAGGAGGAGCAAATACAAGAGGAATTGAAGAGTTCTTCATTAAAGAAGGTGAAAGCTGAGGTGTTCAACAACAAAAGACATCAGAGGAGTACTTCGAGGTTATTCTCAAGGGTAAAGATCTACAAAAGGTACCATTCTTTAACTTTATACTCACAGGTTGAAGCAGAAGCAAGAAGACTATGGCAGATCATGTATCTATTGACAAATTGGACAGAGATAATTATCCTGCTTGGGTAATGAGAATGGAAGCCTTACTTATGAGTAAGGATCTAATGGTATATGTGACAAGTGAAGAAGAAAAGCCTAAATTTGAAGATGAGAGTCAACCAAGGAAGGAAGAACTAGAAGCTTTGAAGCTATGGTAGAAGAGAGATGCAAGTGCAAGGGCTTTTATATATAACACTATCACAGATCATTTGTTACCACATATCAGAGGATTAGAAACAGCTGAAGATATATGGAATGCTTTGGAAGATCATTTCCAAAACACTACTAAAGTGAGGAAGGCTAGCTTATGGTCAGAATTCACCACATTTAAGAAAAAGCAAAGTCAGAGCATTAGTGACTATGTCACTAAGATGAAGGACTTGGCAGATAGCCTTGGATCTATTGATGAGGATATTGAATATCATAGGTTGATAGCACAATTGCTTGCAGGATTGAGAGGAGATGAAAGGTGGAAACCTTTTGTACTCTCAACTGAACTTTCATTAAATCATTATGTGCCAGAATTGAATCAGTTACTTGGATTGATGCTTACATTTGAGCAAGACTTGAAGTTAGATGGAGATAAAGGATATAGTTCTGCTATGTATGCAAAGAATAAGAAGAAAAATGAGAAAGGTAAAGCAAAGGATGAAGAAGAGGTTACTACTCAAGCAAATTATGCAAGAGGAAGAGGTATTGGAAGAGGTTAAGGTCGAGGAAATGGAAGAGGTAGAGGTAATCAGAACAATAACAAGAAGACATGCTGGATTTGTGGATTGAGCAATCATCTAGCATATGATTGTTGGCATAACCAGCAAGGATCAAATCAAAATGAAAGCAATAATGGTACAGGAAGAGGTGGAAGGTTTCAGAATCAATTTCAAAAAGGAAGACAGAGTTCAAGAGGAAGTTTTGGTAGAGGTGGTGGATGAAATTGGAATCAGAATCAGTCTTATAATGCTACCTACTACAACTATGCAAATGATACACAGAATGACAATCATACAACATTGATGATGAATTCAATAAGTACATCAGAGAAGGAGGATCTCAAGGTATTCTATATTGACTCTGGTTGTTCAAATAATTTGTCAGGTAATATAGAATTGTTGTCAGAATTGGAAGAAGGTAATTCAAGTCATACAGTACAAACAGGTGACAATACAAAACATAATGTGCATTCAATTGGAAAAGTGAAGTGTAGAAGTGGATCTGATTTGCTAAGAAATGTTTTGTATGTTCCAACAATACCAAAGAATCTGATTAGTGTGGGACAAATAGTGGAAAAAGGTTTTCAAGTGAGATTTACAAATGAAGGGGTATTTGTTGAAGATCCAGAGGATGGATACAATCAAATTGTTTGTGGTAAAAAGGAAGGTAGACTTTTTACTCTCAAAGTGCAAGGGAATGTTGGTCAAGCCTTGATCACACATGGTGATGGAGTACTTACACAGTTAGATCTCTGGCATAAGAGGTTAGGACACTTCAATGAAAGAGGAATTAAAACCATGGTGGAGAATCAATCTGTAATAGGGCTACCAAATGTAAAAGGTCAAAATATGATCTACAAATGTGAAGCTTGTCAAATGGGAAATGCACACAAATTATCATTTCAGAAGAAAGGTTTAAAGCATGATGGTTTGCTAGAACTCATACATACAGATGTATGGGGACCAACAAAAGAAGGATCAATCAATGGGTCTAGGTATTATGTTCTTTTCATTGATGATGCTACAAGGTGGATAACCATTTATGTTCTAAAGGAAAGATCAGAAGTATTTGGAGCCTTCAAACATTTTCATGCTTATGCAGAAAGAGTTACAGGTCAAAAGCTCAAGAGGTTAAGGTCTGATGGAGGGGGAGAATACTTCTCCCAAGAGTTCAATGATTATCTTTGGAATGCAGGTATCAAGAGAGAAATAACTTGCAGGTATACACCTCAACACAATGGGGTGGCAGAAAGGAGGAATAGAACATTGGTTGAGTTTGCAAGAGCAATGTTAAAAGAAAATAATTGCCCTAATTATCTTTGGGTTGAGGCTGTAAATACAGCTACATATCTTGTGAATAGGTTACCATGTGCAGCTCTAAATGGGATGACCCCTTATGAAGCATGGTGGGGTAAGAAATCAACACTTGATCATTGTAAGGTGTTTGGATAAAATGCCCATGCTTATGTACCATCACAACTTAGACATAAGCTTGAACCAAAGGCTGAAAAATATGTGTTTATTGGGTATGATGAAAAGCAGATGGGTTATAGGCTATGGAGTCCTCTAACTAAACAATTTATTGTTTCCAGAGATGTGACATTTGATGAACAGAAGAGTTGGTATGCAAATAAAGATTGTAATCTTGAAACATTTGAAGAAGAGGTAAGAAGAAGTGAAAGAGGTAAATCACATATGCAGGTAGATGGAGATGAAGAACATATGCAAGCAAGCACATCCAGAGTTGGATCATATAGAAGAAATGAAGAGGTACCAAGATTTGATGAAGAAGTATATCCAGATATACATGAAGAGTGTGAACCAAGAAGATCAACGAGAATGAGGAAACAACCTACAAGGTATTCTTATGATACTTCTTATTTGACTCAGAAGAACTATGCTTACATGATTAAGGAAGATGAAGAACCTCAAAACTATGATGAAGCAAAAGGTAAAAGCATATGGGAAGAAGAAATGAACGAAGAGTTTGATGCACTTGAAGAAAAAAAAACTTGGGAACTTGTTCCAAAACCTAATGGTAAGAAAGTGATTGGAAATAAATGGGTTTACAAAATAAAGAAGCATGCAGATGGAAGAATAGCTAGATACAAAGCTAGATTGGTGGTTAAAGGCTATGCTCAAACTCATGGCATAGATTATGATGAGACATTCAGTCCTGTGGCAAAGATCTCAACCATAAGGACAATCATTGCTATTGCAGCATCAAAAGGATGGACATTGAGTTAATTGGATATAAAGAATGCATTTTTGAATGGATATATATCAGATGAGGTTTACATGGAGCAACCTCAAGGGTTTGCAGATTACAAGTTTCCAAATTATGTTTGTAGATTGAGAAGAGCACTTTATGGATTAAAGTAAGCTCCAAGGGCTTGGAATTATAGACTTGTGAAGTATCTTAATGATCTTGGATATCAAAGTTCAAAAGCAGATGCAAGTTTACTTATCAAAAGAACAGATGAAGGTATGATCTACATTTGTATTTATGTAGATGACATTATAATCACAGGTACTTCAAATGAAGGAATCAAGGAGGTGAAGAGACTACTTGAGAAGGAATTCAAGATAAGTGATCTAGGAAAATTGTCATAATTTCTTGGAATGGAAATCACTTATGCAGAACATGGCATATATGTATCACAAGAAAGGTATCTTTTGAATCTTCTAAAGAAGTTTAACATGGAGAATTGCAGAGAGGCATCAACATCACTAGAGGTCAATCATAAACTCGGTAGATATGATGGTGCAGAGTTCAAAGATATGAGGAAGTATCAATCTTTAGTGGGAAGCTTGATTTATGCTACACTAACAAGACTTGATATTAGTTATGCAGTGGGAGTTCTTTCTCAGTTCATGCATTGTCCAAAGGATCCACATTGGATTGCAGGTCAAAGAGTTCTTAGATATATCAAAGGAATTTTGAAGAAAGGATTATATTATCCTTTTACATCAGATATAAGGTTAAGAGCATATAGTGATTCACATTGGGCAGGAAGTCAGGATGACAGAAGATCAACTCATGGCTACATGATATACATTGGAGATAAACTTATGAGTTGGTGTTGAAAGAAGCAACATACATTGGCTTTATCATCAACAAAATTTGAGTACAAAGGACTTGTGGAAGCAACAAAAGAAGTGATATGGATGCAGACTTTGTTCAAAAGCTTGGATATTAATCAAGGTATACCTATCATACATGGAGATAATATGAGTTCATTATATCTTGCAACAAATCCTGTATTTCATGCAAGAACAAAGCATATAGAGATACAATATCATTTCTTGAGAGAAAAGGTAATGGAGAAGGAGGTTGAAGTGGTGTACACTTCTACAAAAGATTAGATTGCAGATATTATGACAAAGAGCTTGGATGGAGTGAAGAGAAGTAGATTCAAAGAGATGGCAGGAATAAAAGAGAAGAAGACTACATGAAGAAGTCAGAGCATGCTAATTAGTGATTGAGGGGGAGCTGTTGGGACTTGACTCACTAATTAGACATGAATATATGAAGATATATGAAGGAGGAAGAAAGGCAAGGAGAAGTGAAGGCAAAGTACTCAGAAAACTAAGGCTAAGTGAAGGGATAAATTCACTCTTGTAATTTAGTGCAAAATTAAAAGTCTAGTCTTGACATAGAACTTTAAAATTTACGAGCTTGAGTATATAAACTATATGTATATAAGTTAATTTGAGTTGAAAAACATAATAGAGAACTCAATTTTGTAATCCTTGGGTGAATAGAGAAAAGTCAGGTTTTTCTGAGAAAGATGTAGAGAAGAAAGTACTCAGTGGATGAGAGTTTTCTATGGCTATGAGCAGAATGAGTGTTGAAAGTTTTTCAAGCTCAAGAGTGTGGGAACATGCCCCAAATTGAACCTTCCACATCATCACAGTCAAAGGAGGCTGATTTCCACGAGTTTGAGGCATCCAATTATGCCCATAATGGAAAGAAGTTGATTAGAGAAGATTTAGCTCACCTCTTGATGTGATTGGACCTCACTTTTGACATGTATATGTTTTTTATTGGTTAAAGAGGTTAGTAGGTGGTCTTTAAAACCTCTAATGAGTTGTATTATGACTTAGAGTCGTGGAAATACGTGTCCAAGCTGCCCCCTTGCTTAAGCACACCCCCTACTAGCTGTTCTCTGCATATTTTGCAGAAATTTCACTTTTACACAATCTATCTATCTAGATGTTTTTGGCAGACCCCCCGGTCTTGTAATTGTTGTTTATCCTTCGTCCGGAATCCATTTGCAATGATTTTTGTCTTGTTGGAAAGCTTATAAGTTCTACTTTGTCTGCTATAAGTCTCAGGTTCAGTGCCTGCACATGTGCAGAGAAATGTCCAAAATAGTGTCTGTCTAGTTAGCCCATACTCTGTGAAGAGATCAAGTTATCTGTTTTGTTGCAGCTGGTTGAGGCATCATCGAGTATCCAAATGGAGTGATTTTACTCTCATTTGAAAGCTCTTAAAGTTTAGTTTATGCTTGCAAAATTTCATTTTCAATTTCTGCATATACTCAGAGAAACTCAGAAAATACAGAGCCTATGTCAGAAAAATTTCAGGATCCTAGGAGGGTTCATTTGCTTTTGTTGTGCACATAGGAGTGTTTATCCTCCAACAATGAGGCCAAGCCATTTTGTACACATCTTCGTTGATATACAACACATGTTTGTATAGAAGGATTTGATCTAATTCCTCTTGTACATTGAGTTCTAAGTGATTTCATATCAGTATGTAAGTTAGTTGACAGTTATGAGTTTTCTGGTGCACTTTTTCCTGATCTTCTTAAGGTCAGATCTGACAGTATAGTGTAAAGTTTTTAATGACTGATAGCTCATTTTAAAGCTACTATCTTCAACTAAAATTTGTCAAAAGATCTTTACGAAACGAGACGCATACTCGGAGAAATGAGTCTAACAGTGAAGGTATGTCAAATCGATGAAGCCATTTTTCAGATTTCAGACATAGTGCAAATGTTGGAGTGAATTCAGAAGAATTTGAAGTTGTTACTTGAAAGTTGTGCTTGATATGTGTTTCTTAACATTAGCAAGAACTTCTATTAGCAAGTGATTAAAAGAATTAACAAAGATCAAGCTAATACAGATCATATTTGAAGCTTGAAGAAAAGGCGCAGATTTATGAGAAGTAAATTTTTGAATTTCACTAAGTTCTGTGATAAAGTTTCAAATTCAGAGTATTGCTAAGCTAATGATGGTTTTGGAGGTATTCTAATATCACTTTAGCTTAGTTCTTGTGATGTTTCACACATCAACAGAAATGAAGACTTGTATACATATGTACATTAAGCTTATAGTTAGCTCACTTATACATTTGTCATGGTCATGAGCTTGTACATATATGCCTATATATAAAAGTAAAAAGTTGGGGTCAGTATGAGAGAGCATGAGATATGAAGAATTAGGAGTTGTAAGAGTGATTAGACATTTCAAGAATGACGAAGATCTCTCATCATTCACATGTAAAACTTTTTGGAGAAGAAGAAAAATTGTGCCCGATCTTTTGTTGAGTACTCCTTCTGTGTTTAATCTTTTGTGAAATGA
>CM035422.1:142082216-142152216 GCA_020310875.1 Ceratopteris richardii
GAAGTAGATGATGTAGCAAAATGAAGGAGCAAGACAATGATGGTCACAAGTGTATTTATATTGATTCCATGTATTGTACAAGTGATTTCAAGTCTTTATATAGACTCTATAAGTCTTCCAAGAGTCCCACAAGTGGATTTTGAATTCACATGGTGGGAATCGTTGTTGGAGGGAATCAATTCACTTTCCTACAATCTAGGAAAAGTGAAGATCTAGTTTGATCTACTTTTAGGTCATTGATTGCTTGATTGAATGCAACTCAACCACCTCAAATTCATGGGATTTGGGGTCTATCTTTCTACTTTTACATGTGTAAAGCTCAAGGCTTATAAAAATCTTTTAAAAAATACAAGAAGTGAGCATAAGTAAAAGAACTCTCCAATGGATATTCCTTCTATGTAATGCAAGCGATAGCTTTTGGTGTAGATCAAATCCACCTCAACAATAGTGTAAGCTTAATATTCAAACAACTCCCCCTCAAGCTAAAGTATGCTTGAGTCTTCATTCTGTGATAGGTTGAACACCTACCATAGCTTTGAATCTACAAAGCTTTATTCCATCAACTGCCTTTATCATCATATCTACTGCTTGCTTTTCAGTTGGAACAAAAGAAATATCAATCTCCTTTGCCATGAACTTCTCCCTAATGAAGTGTTAATGAACCTTTATGTGTTTGGTTCTTGCATGGAAAATAGGATTTGCTGCTAGATGCATGGAGCTTCAAATATGTGAGGTTTGGAACTCACAAGTTCCAAATCTATATACAATGCCTTTAACCATATTGCCTCTTGAGTTGCTATGGTCAAACCTCTATACTTTGCTTCAATTGAGGATAAAGCAACTGTAGGTTTCTTCGTGGATCTCCATGACACTAGCTTTGAACCTACAAATGCTAAGTAACCAGATGTATTTCTTCTATCATCCTTAGTTCTTGCCCAATCTGCATCTGAATAGATTTTAATATCCAAATCTAAAGAGTAAGGATAAAATATACCTTCATTGATTGTACCTTTGAGATACTTAAGTACTCTCTTAGCTGCATCCATGTGTGGACTTCTTGGAGAGTGCATGAATTGGCTTAGCACTCCCACACTATATGAGATGTCTACCCTTGTAAGAGTAGCATATATCAAGCTACCTACCAAGCTTTGATATTCTTTAATGTCTTCAATTGTCTCACCCTCATAAACACTTGGTTTATGATTCATCTCTAAAGGTGTACCTGTAGGTTTTGTGTTCTCCATTTTGAACTTGAGAAGAAGATCCTGAATGTATCTTCTCATAGTCAAATACGTTCCTTCACCTGTGTATATCACCTGCATACCTAGGAAATATTTGATCTCACCTAAGTCACTGATTTTGAACTCCTTTTGCATTTGTCTCTTGATCCTTTGAATGCCATTCAAATCATCACCTATCACAATAATATCATCTACATATACACATAGATAGATAACCTAATTGTGATCCCTTTTGATGAATAGAGAAGGATCTCAGTTGCTTGGTCTAAACCCTTGATCTTGAAGGTATGTAACCAACCTGTAATTCCAAGCTCCCGAAGCTTGTTTCAATCCATATAATGCTTTCTTAAGTCTATAAACATAAGATGAATGATTAGGGTCTTCAAAACCTGGAGGTTGTGACATTTATACCTCCACGTATCCAACCATTTAAGAATGCATTTTTCCCATCAAGTTGGAGGAGTCTCCAATTCCTTGTAGGAGCTACACTTATCAATGTTCTGATTGTAGTCATCTTTGCAATTGGTGAGAATGTTTCCTCATAGTGTATACCATGAGTTTGTGAGCATCCTTTGGCAACTAATCTTGCCTTGTACCTACAAACTAATCCATCTAAGTTTCTTTTAACTTCATATACCCATGTGCAACCAATTACCTTTTGATTCAATGACATTGGAACCAAATCCCAAGCGTCAATCTCCTTCAATGCATCTATTTCTTCTTTCATGGCCTTTTCCCAACTAGGATTTGCCTCTCCATATGTTGATGGATCTTTTGAAATTGAAACTTTTGCCAAGTAGGTTGAATGCTTTGTAATAAATGTGGAATCATATCCATACCTTTTTGGTTTTTTCTTCTCTCTTGCTGCTTTGCCTCTTGACTTCGATAGTTTGTAATCCTTTTCTCTTTCATATTGTTCATCCTTTGTATCACTTCTTGGTTCCTGGACCTGTGTATCATGCTTGCTTCCTAATTGATGAGAAGGGTAGAGTTACCTTTTGTTTGTCTTCATCATATCAAGACCCGTGTTCTTCAAACACAACATCTCTACTTGGAGTGAATTTCTTGGTTGAAGAATTATGGAACCTCTAACCCATTGTTGGCAGTCGCCAGAGGCATAGAAGACGCGGAAGCATGTAAAGACAGAGCAGGGAGTCAGTCGAATAATTTTTCAAAGAATTATATTTTATAAATACTTTTCAAAACCTCCAACAGTGATTTTCACCACTTTTGTAACATATGTAATATAGAAAAACCCTTTTTGTAATCTATAGCTCCATTTTGTGCAAGCCGAGGAGTCCTCAAGCTTGAGGAGCTTATGCAGAATGAGCGTACCAGTTTTGGTTATTTTTTGACATCGTTTACCCTTTCAAATAGCATCTAGGACCTATTTTTTAACTATGCCGGTCACTAGATGTGAAACCGGTCAAAACTAGTCTAGAATCTATAAAAAGAGCTAGAGAGCTCATTTTTGAGGTTAGCTTGTTTGAGTAGAGAAGAGCTTAGAGATATTTTGAGCTTGTAAGATTGTTCTTGAGTAAAAGAGCTGATTTCCTACCTTCCATTGTGTCTTGCTTGTCTCTTCATAGTGTGCACTCTCACTACATCTCACGTTCACGATCTTCATATCACTCCTATCTCTTCCACGGATTGACATCAAGGAGGTGGAGCTTCTTAAGGTGGTTCTCACCATTGTGCTAGAGCAATACCAAATTTGGGACCGTTGTCGAGAATCGAGTCTAGGACGAATGTGTGATGGTAAGAGTATAGAAAGAAGTGGCGTTGGAAGGTAAAAATTTCAGTTTTTGTTGTTGGTTTTAGTTAGTTTTTAGTGTTTTTCACCTCCCCCACACTCCATTTTCATCACCACATCATCATCTTCCACTCCAAAAAAAGCAAAAAATTCACCATATCCACCCATTCTCCTAATTTCCCCTCATTTGTGCATGTGCGAGAGAGAGAGAGAGCTTTTGTGCTTGCATGTGCTACTGTGTTTTTGAGTTTTCTTGCAGGTACAGTGCTCCAGAGCATCAAGAAAGCTGCAAAAAGGTAAGAAAATCACTTTCTGTTAGAAAATGACGACTATGTCAGACCATCGTGATGGTCTGCCAAGTTCAGAATTTGAGGTAAGCGAGTTCACCAGCGTGTAGGCGATCCTTGCGCATATAGAAATCCATACTTGCATCTTGAAAATTTGCATTTTGGTGGACCATCGCGATTGGCTCACACCATCGTGATTGGCTCATGCCATCGCGACGGCTTGACCAGACCATCGCGACGGTCTCATGCCATCACGGTGGTTCACTTGAACCATCGCGACGGTCCTTGACTATCACGACAATCCCGTCGACCCCATGCCATCGGGATTGGCTCATGCCATCGCGCCGATGCTGCCACATGGTAAGCTAGACCATCGCGATGATACCTCCAGACCATCACGACGCCTCGACATTTGAACCATTGCGATTGGCTCATGCCATCGTGCGGTGTGACCATCACGATGGGCTCACACCATCGCGATTGTCCCGTTGACCGTTGACCCACGTCATCGCGATTGCTTGCCACTTAGACCATAGCGATGGTTCATTCATGCCATCGCGATTGCTCACATTTAGACCATCGCGATTGTTCACTTCAGACCATCACGACAGCTCGCTCCATCAGACCATCGCGATTGTGCCACGCCATCGCGACGGTCCACCTGGACCATCAGGACGGTCCCAGACCATCACGACGGTCCCAGACCATCACGACGGTCCCAGACCATCACGATTATCTCAGACCATCGCGATTGTCCACCCCAAACACAATTTTTAGGGTTTGATTTTTTTACCAATTTTGGGGCTATTTTTGGCAAATTTACTGGGTGATTAGACTCATAAGAAACCCCTTAGCTCATATTTGGAGAAAAACTTGTTTGTCAGCTTTCACCCCTGAGGGCCTAAACGGTCATATCTTTCTCATCCAAAGTCCGTTTTTTGAGCTTTAAAGCTGGTTAGAAAGCCAAGGGATAATTTGAGGTTGACATAGTTGGGACTAGAAAAGCCAGGGGGCATTGAAGTTTTGGGCAAAACGGAAAGGACCTTTAAGGCTGTATATATTCAAGTGCTTGATCATCCATTTGAGAATCGGTCTAATAGTGAATTTTACAGGTCTAGCAAGGACAATCAAGGGCAACCAAGGCAAGGTAGTGAAGAACGCAGGGTTTGGGAAGTGCGGCTTCTTGGGCAACAAGGCAACCAACAAAGCTGACTCGAGGTTGGAAGATTACTCAATCCCCCTCAGTCAATTCTTAGCTTAAGCTAAACGGTAGCATTGTGGATTAGATTAATGACGATAGGAAGGCATCAAGTGTAGGAGACAAGAACAAAGGTAGGCTCCATCATCATCTACGAGTTTAAGGACCCAGATACACCTGGAAAGGTGGTATACGTGGATGAAACTTCAGAACGAGTATTCGTAGTGCCAGACCACGCGAGAAATACCTACACATGGAGAGGTGAGTTGGTATTCCCTCCATCTCCAACAAACATAAACGCGAGCGAGCAAGGGGTAGGAACATCCTCGGCCCATGGCATGCAAAGAGACAAGAACAAAGAGAGACCTGAAGTAAGTTTCACTCACCCCATAGGGAGAGATAGAACTACCACAGACACAGAGAGAGTGGATAGACAAAGAGAACCTAGAATACCAGGTGGTAGAGATGATTTTCCTCTACCTAGACCACGTGAACACGCAAGAATATTAAGACCCACTCTGCTAGTAAAGTCCATGAAAAACGACTTTGATGGGACAGCAGATGGCTATGATCATGTTGTGGAATTTAAGCAAGTGCTACGAGTAGAGTAAGTAGAAGATATGTTCACACAATATAATGCTTTTGGGCTAACGTTAAAGAATACCCCTTTGACTTGGTTCTAGCCACTGCAACAAAGGAAATTTAGAGATATCCATCACTTCTTAGAGTCATTCATCACTGAATTCTCTAAGAGTGGAATCAAACATGACACGTCTTCGTTGATTCATAGTTTCAAACAGACACCTCAAGAAACAGTTAGACTGGCAGGACGTAGGTTTAGACAATATGTGGAAAGATGTCCAATGCAAGAGCTACCCTCACAGGCCAAGCAAGTATCATTATTTTTAGATGGTCTGTTGAGCTCTAAACTACGCTTCTATGTATACTTGAAGGAACCCAGAATGCTAGAGCAGTGTGTAAGAATTTGCATAGACATTGTAGATAACGTAGGAGATGAGTTGGAACTCTCAAAAGTCTACAAGGACTGGGACTATTCATCTCTAGCATCCACAAAATTGTCCAGCTCGATAGCGGACCTAGCAGAAAAAGTGGCCCAGAAACTAGGAGTTTCTAGCAAACAGATGCCTAGGTTAATAACAAACAAGCATTGTTACACCTGTGGTGGTGATCATATGGCAAATGTTGTCCGAATGCAACACAAACACAAGCCAACCCGAGTGGCCAATACTATATGATTGAGAGAAGATACACAAATCACATGCCTCAAGACTGCCCATACAACAAAAAAGCAGTGAGAGAGAACCACCGGCAAGCATACCCGAAGCCAGGAAGGTATCAAGGGCAATACAATACTCAGCCTCATTACTATAGGCCTCCACAGAACTACCCTTATCAGGTTCAACAGAGGCCTCAACCTCTTTTAGCTCAGCAGCCACCCCCACCAGCGAACGTCATCTGAGTTAAATATGCTGATGTAGAAGAGAACTTAAGTAGGGCTTTAGTGCCTTCTTCAACTTTGATCAAAGAAAGTGACCCGAACTCAAACAAATTTGACTCTACTCATGTAGATAGTCCACCTGCATATTACTCAGAGTTACGAGAACATGTGGAGACATATCAATATGATAGTCCACCATCGGAACCTAGTTGGGAGCCAGACTATGCTAACGTGATGTACACAAACCGGAATCATGGTCCCAATTAAGACAACAAAGACCACACGGCCCTAGAGGACCATGCTTTAGGTGCCAAGGAGATCATTTCATAAAGGATTGTCCACATCCTCCGATGGTAGGACAATCGCAATATTATAACATACAAGGCTTTTGTGTCAATTGCGGCAAAGAGCACATAATCAAGGATTGTCCTAAGAATCTTGCTAATGCTTCAAATGTGACACCAATCAACGTGATAGGTATTGTAAACAATGCAGATGGATCCAACCCTACATACGTGCCTATCCAAGCTATAACCAGAGCCCATGCGCTCTTACAAAATCAATAGCTTAATCATGAGAAAGTAGCTGAAACTAGTGAAGTTGGAGAATGTAGTAGTAAAAAGATAAAATCTTGGAAAGATTCCAGAGAAAGGATTAAGAGAAAGTGGAGTAGAAAGATAACAAAACTGGAAGCAAGTCTCAAGGAATCTAGAGCCAAAATCCTAGAATTGACTTCACAAGAATTGAATCAAGAGAACGTAGCTCAGAAACCAGGATCAGTTTTCACAGAACCTATACTAGAAAACCTAGACATGATGTTTCGCCCATATCAAGTCAGAATAAAAGAAGGACCTCAAATAACTAAAATGAGTAAGAACTACCCTTGGGCTGATCTAGAAATTGAGAGGACTAAACTTTGCATGAAGATGGTAGAATTAGCACAAGCTATGTTTGAAGCCTTTCGTTATCTAAATTGGAATAACATGGCAAAACTAGAATTACACTTTCAAGGAGTGATGGCAAGGAGACAATAGCAAGGAGATAGCAAGGATATAGCAAGGAGAAAAAGGAGAAAAAGGAACCCTATTGTCCCAGAGACACTGGAAAGGAATGCACCATTCTTGTCTCAAGACAACCTGTCTTAGAGCTTTCCAAGATCTACAAAGATTCAGATAGTGCCTCTAGCTTCTCTTCCTCGCAATCCACATCAATTGAGGAACTTGCTGAGAAAGTAGCTCAAAACTAGGTGTCTCTAGCAAACAAATTCCCAGATTCACCCCAGTAAAGAGGTGCTATACTTGCGGTGGTGACCATATGGCGAACGTGTGTCCCATCATGGCTCAACCCCAAGTGAATCCGAGTAGCCAATACTGCACAATAGAACGGAGATACACAAATCACACCGCTCAAGACTGTCTTTATAATAAGCAAGTTGTTAGACAACCTTATCCACAGCCATATCCCCAACCAGGGAGATACCAAAATCAGTACCCACAACAACAATATGGCAGACCATAGCAACCTTATCAGCAACCCTACCAAAACCAACAAAGGCCTCAGCCTGTGTTAGCACAACAACCCCTTGCTCCAGCTAATGTAATTCCAGTAAAGTATGCAGCTGCAGACGAGAACCTGAATAGAGCCATAGTGCTAGTGACACCATTGCTATCAGAAAATGACCCAAGTGATCATAGTTTTGATTCTACTCACATGGATAGCCCCCAAGCTTACTACATGCAGTCTCCTGAACATAGTGAGTCCTACTATAGTGAAGAACCGAGTGAACCAAGTTGGGATCCAGAGTATTCAAATATCATGTACACTAATCCCAACCCTAGACCTCAACCCAGGCAAGTAAGACCTCCATTCCCTAGAGGACCATGCTACAGATGTTAGGGAGATCACCTCATTCGTGATTGCCCCATATCTGCACCTACTCAAACCTAGTCAATAACGATCCAGGGCTTTTATCAAGATTGCGGGAAGGAGCATCTCTTACAAGATTGCCCAAAAAATCCCAATAATATGCCAAAGATCACTCCTATTAATGTTATTGGGTTAGTAGTAGACTCTACAGGAAGTGTAACGTCCACTGCACTAGTGCAAGTGGTCACCAGAGCTCAAGCACTGCAACAAAACCAAGGGTTAGGCCAAGAAAAGAGTGCCGAGGTTAGTGAAATAGAGAGCATAGCGAAGAAACGGACAAGGGCATGGAAAGATAGCCAAGAGAGAATGAAAAGACAATGGGCTAAAAAGATGAGCGAATTAGAGGGAAGCATACGAGAAACCAAAGCCAAAATTGTTGAACTCACCTCTGAACCAAACTCTCACATGTCACCCCCACCTCCATCCCTCTCACTTTCTCCGCCACCCTCCATCCCACCTCATCATACCATTCCACCACCCCCTAGAGTAGGATCATTTCTAGCTGACCCCACTCCTGAAGACATAGACATGATGCTTAAGGCATATCAGGCCAGAATCCAAGAAGGGCCAAATGTAACCGATCATGAAAAATGTTACCCTAGAGCTGACCTAGAGATAGAAAGAACCAAGCTTTGTGCTAAGATGGTGGAATTGACCCAAACCATGTTTGAAGCCAGTCGACTCTTTAACATCTCTAGTTCAGCTAAGACACAGTTGCACTTTGATGGACTGTTAGAAAGATTAGAGAAGCTAGTTGCACAATCAGAAAAGGAACCCACCCCTCCTACTAAAGGCAAGGCAAGTGAAAGAGTGAGCCTCCCGGCCCAGGAAGCCTATGTGCCTAACTCTATGGAGCTAGACACATCTTCTTCTATGAATCGGTTCACACCAGAATTCCTACGAGAGATTCAAGAAGACAAATGGGCTAAAGAAAGTGAAGTCCCTCCTCCCATTGAACTTGTGGATGATGCACATGACCAATTCCCACAAGACATTCCATCTATTTATGACGAGCAGGAGAGCTTTCAATCTCAGGAGAGATTAGACTTCGAATCTAATTCCATACAAGAACTACCCCATTTCACAGGCCCATGGGAAGCAAAGTCCACGTGTATGAGGGCACCCACAGTCATGATAAGAAACGAAGATTGAGTCATACCTAGGAACACAGAGGTAGTGAAAAACACTAAACTGTAGTGCAACCTCACGTTAGAAGAACTACTAAAGGTTAGGCCAGAGCTATGGAAGCATGTAGCCAAACAAGTACCAGAAATAGCTAAACCTCGTTCCTAGGTGGGATCTCATAGAACTGTGCTAGAGATACCCCTAGAAAAGATAGGAGACATGAGTGAAGGCGAAGAAGGAAACACCTACCTCCCTATCACCCATCAAGGATACACAACCAAGGCAATTCTAGACTCAGGTGCAGAAGTGGCAATTGCTACCACTTCCCTATGGAAGCGTTGGGGCAAACCAGCACTCAAGCCGACGAGAATGAAATTGTCGATGGCTGACAGTCACATTGAAAGACCCTTAGGACTGCTAGAAGGAATAACCCTTACTACCTGTGGTGTAGGATCGAGCATACATTTGCAATATGTGACTTTAGCAAAAATCATGCCTACAAGATGATTTTGGGAAGACCATTTATGTGAGAGTTCCAAGTGGTACAGGATTGGGGAACCAATTCCTTATACTTGCAACACTTAGGTGTCACGACCAAAGTTAATCTCAAAGATTATTCTCATAGGGATGTACCACCCATTCAATGGAACCCCATCCATAGAGCCAAAGATGACACTGAGTCAGTGCATTCCATAGGATCAGGATCCTCATGGATGCATGAAGACACCCACTTATGGATGTGCAAAGTGGCAGTAGAAGAAGAGAAAAGAGAGAAAGCTAGAGAGAAAGGTGCAAAAGAAACACATAGATCAATTCAAGATCCAGCCTATGCACCTGTAGTATTTCCAGTCGAAGAATTTGAACCTCATGGCTGGGCAGAAATCTTAGCAACCATGGACGTAGCCATTAATGAAGAACAATGGACACCTCACTATGATGAGGATGGCTATGACATCTCAGTTTTCTCCATAGAGCCAATCATGGGAGATTTGGTTCTAGAAGAATGCGAACCTAATTCTGATGCATTTGAAGATGCAAGTGATTTAGACCTGGAGTCAATCATAATGGACCCACCTTTTGCATCAGATGAAGAATACTTCTATGAAGTCCTCAGAGACACGGAGAAGACCTAAATGAGGTGAGGTTAACTACACAAGTGACTCCCAAGAGCGAAGTCAAGAAAAGGAAGAAGAGAGGAGTCACACCAGAAGAGGAAGAATCTTTGTTTGAGGTCCCTGAAAACTTTAAAAAGTATGAGATAGACGATAGAAGAGTCATGGTGAGAATGCCTAAACGTGAGGCACAATCGGGGAGGCCTATGATAACAAAGAAACCACCAAGAAAATAGTTGTAGCCATAGAAGAAGGAGAGGAGAGATGCACTTACATAGGACATGACCTGACGCAAGAGGAAGAGCAAGAACTGATAGCCTTGCTAAGAGAATACAGAGATGTATTCGCTTGGAGTTACAAGTATTTGAGAGGTGTAGACCCCGAAATATGCTCACACACTATTCCCATGACCTCAGATGCCAAACCCTCTAAGCAAAAGCCATACACATATAATGATAATTATGCTGCCAAGATCAAAGAAGAGATAGATCGGTTGGTTGAAGCGGGATCTATCTATGAAATTGAGCACACTCAGTGGGTATCCCCCATCGTAGTGGTGCCTAAGAAGAACGGGAAGTTGCGTGTGTGCATTAACTTGAAGGAGGTTAATGCCGCCACAATCCGAGATAACTATCCGTTCCCTATCACTGAGAATCTACTAGAAAGAGTAGCTGGCAAGGAAGTGTACAGCTTTCTTGATGGATTTTTGGGCTACAATCAAGTAGCCATTGCTCCAAAAGATCAACATAAGATGGCTTTTGCCATAGAGTGGGGCATATTTGCCTTTCGGGTAATGCCATTCGGGCTTACCAATGCTCCGGCAACCTTCCAGAGATTGATGTGTCATGTATTTAAAGAGTTCTTGAGGAAGAACTTAGAGGTCTATGTTGATGACCTTTGTGCTCATTCCAACGTTAGACAAACACATATACCTGAACTCAAACAAATCTTTGACAAATGTAGAGAGTATCAAGTCTGTCTGAACCCAGAAAAGTGTGTTTTCATGGTTAGGCAAGGCAAGATTTTAGGACACATAGTGTCAAAGAATGGCATATCCACTGATGAGGAGAAAGTGGAGCCATAGTAGAGCTACCAAGGCCAAAGAATGTCAAGGAAGTACAAGCTTTCATGGGGCATTGTGGTTATTACCGTCGCTTTATACACATGTACGCCATCATTGCAAAACCTCTGTACGGACTTTTGACTAATTTTGAGTGGACAGATGAGTGTGAAAACTCCTTCAATGAGCTTAAACGAGGATTATGTTCAGCACCAATCTTGACCACACCAAATTGGAATAAGCCATTTCATGTTCATGTGGATGCATCCAATTATGCGATTGGATGTGTACTTGCACAACCTACTGGTGAAGGTAATATGGATCTTCCAATTGCCTATGCTACTAGGCAGTTGAATGCAGCTGAACGGAATTATACCACGACTGAACGGGAAGGATTAGGCATGGTATATGCAGTTAAGAAGTTTAGACACTATTTGCTTGCAAATAAGTTTAAATTTTTTATTGATCATCAAGCACTGTTATATCTCGTGAACAAGCCATGCAATATAGGAAGATTATTCAGATGGTTCCTCTTACTAATGGAGTATGACTTTGAGGTTGTAGTGAGGAAAGGTAAGACTCAAATAAGAGCAGACCATCTCTCTAGGCTCACATCAGGAGAGGCCCCACAAGGAGTCTCAGATGACCTTCCAGATGCATACTTGTTTAATTTGGAAGTTGTACCACAGTGGGCTAAGCCATTAGTGCCAACACTGACATACGGGCCTAACCACCCAGTAGTAAACACACATGATAGAGAAATAGTAAAAGCCCAGAAATATCAGATCATGGCTGGAAGCATGTACAAGCACATAGATCAAGGGATATTAGCTTGTTGTGTGGAAGAGGACGAGTACGCTAAATGGTTGCAATTAGCACATGTAGGTGCATTAGAGCAACATTACTCAAAGCAAAGAACCTTACAGACATTAAGGAGACTTGGAGTGCATTGTCCCACTATGGAATCTGATGTCCATAAGCTGTGCAAGGAATGCCCAATCTGCTGCACTAAACCACCTGTGGAACATGCCACTCTTTATCAAGTGTCCATAATGCCAGATTGGAGTGAACCATTAGTGGCCTTTCTAAGGACGAAAACATTTCCTCCAGATATGACTTTGGCTAGGAAAAGAAGTTTAGAGCAAGAAGCCTTAGAGTACTCACTCATTGGTGATAATTTATACAAGCGTGGTAAAGATGGTTACCTTAGATTATGTGTCCATGAGAGCGAATACCTGAAGATGTTAGAAACTGCTCACCAGGGTGTAGCAGGAGGACATTTTGGACCAGATCGGGTGATCAAAGCCATACTATTTACAGGTCTTTGGTGGCCGACTCTTCACATGGATGCACATACCTATGTGAAGAGGTGTGATGTCTGTCAGCGAGCTCAGCCTCCTATACGCAAAGATGAGATGCCACTGAAACCTATTATGGGTGGACGCGCATTCTCTAAGTGGGGAATAGACTTTGTCGGTCCTATTAATCCCCCAACTAAGGGTTCCCATGCTGAATACATCATTGTGGCCACGGATTATCTAACCAAGTGGGTAGAGGTGAAAGCCACAACCAAGAACGATGCTCAGATGACTGCGAAGTTCTTATTTGAGAATGTGTTCACTAGATACGGGCTACCAATAGAGCTAGGAAGTGATAGGGCCACTCACTTCTTGAATGAACTTATTGAAAATCTGCTCCAAGAGTTCTTGGTAGTTCATAAGAAGTCTGCTCCCTATCACCCACAAGCTAATGGGCAAGCCGAAAGCACAAATAAGATTCTGTTCAATGTGCTGACCAAACTAGTGAATAATAAACGCTCTGATTGGGACAAACAACTATACCATGCTGTTTGGGCATATCGAGTTGTCTATAAAACGGTGCTCCAAGCCACACCCTTTCAGATGGTATTCGGTCAAAATGCAGTGCTACCATTGGACCCATCTACATTCAAGACATTTTACAGACAGTTAAAGTAATAGTGTGTCAAGATGAGGACCTCACTGAGCCTCTTGTCTTGAGTCAAGACTGGATTTATGATCATGCAGTCAACTTAAACCTAAGAAGTGGACTTCTTCAGGTTTGGGTCAATGAGAAACGCATTACAATGGAGTTAGAAAATGAAGCACTCAAGGAATTAGGCAAGACACACACTCTTGGTCCTTCCAGGAGTACACATGAAGATGACCATGTTGTTCTTGTCCAAAACTATGTGCTGCAGAGGAATGATGATCTCAATAAAGAAGTCAAGGACGCAACGGAACTCCCTTCTTTTCCAAAGACCAGAGGGATGCAGCAACCAAAGGCAGATCAAATACAGAAGAAGCAGAGTACTACCTATGCTGGAGGCCAAAAGCACGTGCAAAGCAGAATGTCTTAGCCATTGAAACAAGTATGGGTGCGGAAAGACGAACACCCTGTTGTGATCAAGCCAACCACACGGTGTCGTCGGGGTTCACTAAAAGAAGGGAGAACACACTTTCATCTCTTTGCAATAGGATAACATAACTCTTCTCATTTTCCTAGTTGGCACAACTATTGGTACTAAGAGTTTATTACATATCATTCGATTTGAATCCTTTAATAATCCATACTTCGCAAACGGCTAGTTCTTCCAATTCTTATCTTTACCAAGCTCAGGGCATCAATGATAGTTTGAATTTAATTAAAGACAAATCACTTCAAATTTTTGAGCATTTGCTTTGTGATCAATCATTCACTTATGTTCATACTACAACTCCATGCGTTTCACTCTTTAAACATATATTTTGTGTGCATTTGCTACACTAAGTCAGTGTGCATTTTAGAGTTTGGAACAAACGTGTCACATTCCTAAACTTCACTTCTTATAGCATCTTACAATGATCCATAGTTCTAAAAATGAAATACGTATATGCTTTGATGTAAAACTCAACGTGCTTCAACAGCACACATGTGGAGTTCATTATTACGAGTATGGTTAGGCCTTTTTCTTTAATCAAGAAACAAGAAATAATCAAGCTGAAAACTTCTCATAAGTGGCTTTTGCAGAAAGCAAGAGCTTCTATATTCATGACAGGCAAACGTGGGTTTGGTTCAAATATTTCATGAAGTAGAGCACATTTCCTACTTTAATGGTGTCGGTTCTAAGTTGACGTCGTGTTGAAAATTCGTGATATGTTATTGGCCTCCTTCACTAATTCTTATTAAAACCTTGGGTGGCTTTTTGGCACAAACATTGTAGGACTAACTTCACATTACTTCGATTTCATTTCACATAGGTATAGAAGTGCACACTTATCGGTGGAAACAGATGCATCCTTACAAAACAACCAGTCTATTTCAAGAAAACAAAGTGAACAATACTTCACAAATGCCATTGGATCACTTCCATTTCTACATCATAATTAGTCACCAAAACAGACTATGCTAATTTTATATTAACGGTGAAGGAGAATTTGAATTGGGAAACGTAGGCTCTCTACAGGGTACTCTTGAACATGGAATAAACAAATAATAGAAATGGAGAGAGAAGTCGGGTAAGATGGGACAAAAAAATCTTTAACCGTATGTGTAAAATCTTCTCTATCCTGAAGCATGAGTGCCTACAACATTTCGTTATAATTCTTTAAGTTTTGCCTCATCGGGACCCCAATTTACCTGTCAGAAGATCTTTTTGTTTCAGTTCAGAATTCTCTTATGCACATGCACACACCGAAACAAAAGTCCTCATTCACGTATTCCTTTCCTGAGAACAGCAAGCTTTTTAAATTCACTAACAGAGTCGGAAACATTTTCATATGAGGTGAAAAGAGTTTAGCTGAAAATGATTACATGAGTGATAGAATCTCTAGGCAGGTGCACACTCTGTAGAATTCTCTCATTGCATTAATTTCAAACATGAGCTATACAACTTTCATGGCACAAACTAGGTGGATTCAAGCATAGAACCAAACTCTAGAAAAAAATTCCAATAGAATTTCACACCTGTTGAAAAAGATCAGAATGTCTGGTCTATAGTGCCTTGCTGCAGAGGCTCCTTTATCCCATAAAAGATGCATGATGAGCAGCATCCATAAGGGCACATCATTTACTCATGGCAGCAAGCTTTGCAAATCCATGCAATATCTTCAGGACTGTAGACTAAACGTTAGATTTTGGAGGTCTTTAAACTAGCGCTATCTTCTCCAATGAGAGTTGGACAACCTCCTTCCATCAAACTAATCCTTCAGCATCACGTTTGATGGATGACTTCTATCTCATCTCTGCATGGCGCCGTGAACTGTCAATCAATAGACAAAATATATTGAATTGATCACCATCTCCCCAATTATGTTCCCATCAGCATCAGCTTATCTCAGATTCAATTTCCGCATCTCTTCGTCGAACTCCTCATATGAAGATGTCGCCAGAAAATTTAATTTGTTGGATTATACAGTAACTGTCCACCTTTGTGTTTTTGATTCATAATCAACGTTTTGCTAATCTCAGCTTCATAACAGAGTACAGAGTATAGTGCGTAGTCTCTTCTTCAGAGCTTTCACCTTCGTCCAATTTGGCGTCCTCTAGATCATAATGAATATTGTTGACCTTGCGCTGCTTTGGTGGCAGACTCTGATGGAAACTATGGAGGATCATCTCCGATATTAGATTTGCAGATAGTCTCGACCTTCCCTTTCTCTCGCGGGGGTTCTTCCTGCCTTATGAATCAGCGTTTCCTTTTTCCTCTGCTTCAGATTAACTTTTACCCCTTAATCATCAGCACCCGCCCCTCTGAATATCGTCTGGAGCTATGAAGAAGGAATCATCCAATTAGAGAGTGCAGATAGAATCTTTTCCCTCCGCCTGCGTGGAATCAAAATTGCCAGAACATAACTTGAAACTCGGCCTTGGAGATCATTCCCCTCTTTCTACTGAGTTCGAGTGGATCATCCCCTCCTTCTGAGTTCCAGCGGATCAGCCCTCGAGTCCTTCTCCATCCCCTGCGTCACACATGCTTCCAGAAATTCCCCCGTATTCCAAAACTTCTCGAATCCTTTTTCTTCAGCATTCAGATACGAATAAAGAAAGAGAATATCTTTGCTGTCGACACACTGACACTTGGATTAATTCGTCGATGCTTTCCATTCAGAGTATTTTTAGATATACTCTATACAAGGAGTACGATAGCATGAATGTAAAACAAATCATGAACTAGTAATTCCTCGAATATTTGTCAGGATTATTCAAGTGGTTTGTAGTGTGCGACTTCAGTTCTTGACCACAACGGGCAAAGCTTCTTATTAGTAATCAACAACACGACACTCATAAGAAGTTTTTCAGAAATTCTTCGGCGAAAGTGAAGTCTATCTGGGTACCCAAGAAGTCGATGAAGGCTAGCCCACAATCAAGACAAATTTGGGTGCCTAAGGCTTGCTTGCGGGCTCAAATAGCTACCCAGAGACCACACCCCGTACAACATGGTCCACTCCCTCTCACATCTGATACGCATTCTTATACCTCACGCATGAACACATATTCACCCGTGCGCACGAGTAGAATCACTTGTAAATGGGTCCCTAAAAAGCCTCATTTCCAAGAAATTACTCTCACCAAGCCCTCAAGAGTCTCCACCAAACCAAAACCGAAAACCATACATTGTGTCTGGCATCCTAAGATGTGTAATAAACCCCCCGACCCTTCTTTGTAAATTCATATCCACCTACTAACTACATCACTCATACACCGCATCTTTCCATTTCGCTCTTAAGCCTATCCATTCACTAACTGCACACACAATCATCGAGCACTCACTGACCCACTAACTCATCATTCACCGCATGTTAATGTTGTAACGGGGACAACAATTGTTCTATCTTGTCCATTACAATGTTAACGCATGATTCTATATTCTCACAGAACCAGCAAGCAAGCAGTGACATGGCAGAAGTAGGAGGCCCCAGTTCCCAGGCCGAGTCTAGCGCACAGATTGTGGACATTGAAACACTCCTCCTCAAACCACAACTCACCGAGAGACCTCAAGATCTTCAAGCTGTGCATGTGCTCCCTATTCAGGACCCTCCTCAGGGACACACTTCTCAAGTGGGGAAACACGCTCACTGGTTTAGTGATGTTGCAGGGCCATTGGGTGATGGCACCTACTTTTGGGAAGCAGAAATTGAGTTTAATGGCAAATGGGGACGCTACCATTTCTTCACACTGTCGGAAGGATTTCCTCATTTTCATTGTCAAATGGAAAAATAAAAATATTTTGCTTTAGAGCCAGTTGAATGATATCTCTCTCTAATATTTTTTAATGCTTTGATTTAAATTGACTAACTTTTTTCTTGCGTACCTGCAGGAAAAAGAAGAAAATAAATTAAGAATGAAGGGATAATTGATCTTTATTTTAACTCTTCATTTTATGTCTATTATATGTTCTTGGGTCCGTATATATGTGCATTCATAAATTTAAGTGATATGTGAAAGTGAAAAGTGACGAGTGTAAGTGGAGATTGTATGTGCATGGACAAGTTGAGATTTGCATGAGAAATATTATGTTATGTGTGAACACGTGCATATCTGCATATGAATCTGGATATATATAAATATATGTGAATTGAGAGTTCTGCCTAATGTTCCTCTCTGCAGGTATGAACTCTGAGAGAGAGAGAGAGGAGGATGACTGAATGGTTGATGAGACACGCAGAGAGTGGTAGAGATTGGCTGCAATCATTGGAGAGAGACTCGCCTCCTGTTGCGCACCATGGCAGACAGAGGGAGAGGGGAAGTGGGCGCATGTGAAATGACTTTGGCTGGCAACATCTTGGACAGAGAATTACAAGATTGTGCTCTCGGCTTGTGTGCATCACAGGCAGAGAGAAAGTCCGGCAATGCTCTTACTATTTGACCATGTAGAGAGAAAGTTCGATCGATCGTTGTCTGGTGCAGAAAGAGTTGATGCCCTGATTGGGTGGAGTAGCAGACCGCCAATCCATAAAAGATATGTGTTGGCTGGGCATCACGTGAAAAGATGCGTCTGGCTACTCGACTCAGGGTGCAGATGCCTGAAGAAAGAGATCAGATGTAGGAGACGCATGTGTAGAGAGATTTGGGCATCTATTGGTTGCGCATCGTATGAAAGAGAGAGAGAAATGAAGAACTTCGTCGGCTGATAGTGGTGGAGCGGGTGAGAGCTGCTATGTCGCCTCGAGAGAGAGGATTCAATGGTTTAAGCTCACACAACGAGCAGAGACGGCTATTGGCATAGAGAGAGATTGTAGCGGGGTATAATTTTGGCTGTTTCACGTCAGGGAAGAAGGCGCAGCAATTGGAGGAATGGAGAGAGAGGATATCTGGCTGTCGCGCCCAGACTAGGGAGAGAGAGGTTGCGCAACTTGTGTTTGCTGCAAACTCACCCAAATAAAGAGTCAGAAAAGAGATGTACAGGCAGCACTAGATTCTAGAGGATGACGGACCCGAAGTTATCGATGGAGAGAAACAAGCACTTGCGCGCTGTGGAGTGCCAGAGGACCAAAGATAGAGAGTGAGATACGGGTTCACGCATGTTGTAGATGCATCGAGAGCGAGAGATGGAATCTCCACAGAGGCGTTCAACGTAAACAAATGATGCATCATAAGGGAGCACAACGTCCCCTGAATATTGTACTTCTAAGTGAAAGAATGTTTCTGACACTAATATATGGCAGTTAGCTATAAGCGTTCCACGCTCATCCCTCTTCCCATGACTAGCTCTTCCTCTTGGATACACTCGTCTCCTAGGGGCAAGCGAAAAAGAGCACTAAGTGATGTACGATTTTCAGCATTGCCTGCTCCTCCCCTTAGAGAGCAAGGGGAGGTCCTTGCTCTTCCTGCACCCTATGATGCAACCTGCGAGAAGAAGGGAGAGGCCGAATTTGAGATAAACGTGTTGTTTCCTAATAGATATTAGCTATGAGTACTTGGTTGGTCCTGCAAATACATAGCATGATCAGCATGTTGATATAGTTAATATTGTTAAAGTTATTGAGTCGTTGGATATGTCACAAAGAAAGAGAGAGAGAGAGAGAGAGAGAGAGAGAGAGAGAGAGAGAGAGAGAAGTGTATGAATGAGAGATGCATGTGTATTGATGCATGTATGTATATGTATTAGTGCATGTGCATGGAAGAAGTATGCTATTAGTATGAGTGTATGTATATATGAATGTATATATGTATGTATGATTTTATGCATGTGAGTATGATGCATGTGTATATGAGTGGTATATGCATGCTTAAGAGAGTGTGATGTGCACAAATGCATATGCATGAAAGTTAGGATGTGTGCATGTACATATGTAGTGTATTTTAGTAGCATATGATAAGTGAATACATGAGTATATGAAGTGAATTCATGCACGGTGTATTTGTGAGTGTATGTGTGCATGTATGTTAACATGTGCATAAATGAAAATAGTGCATGTATGCATGAATGAGTGTATGCATGTGCATATGTAAAGGATGTGCTTAAGTATGCATAAGTAGGTTTGATTAGCATGAGTAATGAATGTGCATATAAGCATATGAAATAAGAATGCTTGTATATGTGTGTCTATTTTAATAATAAGAATGCATGTGTATGCATGTGCATATCTATCTATATATGATCTGCACAAATGCGTATGCATTAAAGTTAGGAAGTTAGAAGTGTTTGTATACATATGTTAGTTTAGGTTTAAGTTATATATTGAATGTTAAATTACTTAGTGAATGTTTTATTTTTACTAAAAGCATACTTATGGCTCCTAATGCTACTCTCTGTGCAGATCATTGAAGAGATTACAAAGGAGAATACGAGAACACAAGCATACGAGATTTCAAGATCACGAAATTACGATATTTGAAAATTGTTTATTAAGTTGTATAGGATTATCTATTAAGAGAATTGTATTAGCACTTATGATAAACTTTTGTATAGGCTTATTGTATAGGCTTAAATAAGATTGATTTTGAAATTCTTCATACTGTTTCTCTGAAAATTAATTGAGATCTTTACTTTTTTATTTCATATGTCTAAAGAATCAGGATCTCTAAGTAGTTCTAAACTAGTATCTTCAAACGATTCTGATATTATGAATCAAGAATTAGAAAACTTAATAATAGGAACATTGCCTCCGTCTTCAATTGATAGTTCAAATAATAACAAAAATATAGAAGTTGAAATTATTAAAGATAAAGTAGTTAATGAAACTTTACACACGTTAGATTACGATCGTCTTCTTTCTAGAATTTTACCTTTAATTACCATAGTTTTGCCAGAACTGGAGGACAAGAAAGACTTATTCCCACCTAATTTAGTTAGAAAACCTAACTCAAATCAAATTGAGAACGGAGAAGTTGACTTTGTTAAAGATAAAATTACAAACGAGAACTTAGTTTTGTCTTATCAATTAGAAGCTATAGAAAATTATAGAAACGCTCGTCCTTACGGTCCTTAGCTTAAATAATTAGTTCTTAATTTACACTCCCATATATTAGAAACATATAGGTTTTTATCACACCTAAATTGAAAAACCAACCGAAGGCCCTATGCATACTTAGAGGCACCCTGCGTGCAGTCACACGGTTAGGTTAGCGTGATTCTTGTAGATGAACATGAGCCTCCCTTCACACCCCTCTATGACAGCTTTCGTGAACCCGACGTGAAGCGTGACGATAGTGTGCCTAAGACTTACGTTGCATTTTCAGTTTTAATTTAAATTTCTAATTTTATCTTCTTGTGAATAGGAAAATTGAAGATTGAAGCCGTGACAAAACTGTGGAAGAAGGATTTCCAACTGGTGGAGCTTCGTCGTTTCAAACCCCTCCCCCTCTCAACATTTAAGAGAATCAAGATAAATTTTATGTTTTAGATTGTTTTAACGTTTACTTTTGAACCTCTTCAGCAAAAATATCATCAAGTAAGGTGTTTATTTTAAGTTCTTTATTTTTAGTTTACACACATCACTTTAAAAGAAAGTTGTTTTCATCTACACTAGGATTTAAGCACTTTCATATTAGCATTTAAAGAGTATTTGAATTTTTCTTTTGTATTTAGGAAATATAATTTTTACTTAAAGCATTTAAATATCTACATTTTAGGAAAAGCCATTATTTTTGCATCATCAAAAAGAAAAGATTTTAAGTTTTGAAAAAGAAAGATTGTTTGCTTTATTTTCATTGCATAAAAAGAAAAGCTTTTAGCATAAAAATAGTTTAAATTTAGGCTACTTTTGATTTATAGTTAATGCTTTAATTTTTCCAAACATATTATTTTAAAAGAAAATTAATATTAAACTAAAAGACTTAAATCAAGAAAATTTATAAAAACTACTTTATTAGGTTTTTTTTAATATAAGAGATAAATTTAGGTTTTTGAAATCAAAATTATTTTTGAAAAGATAAAATTAGAATTTATAAAGCTTAGGACTAGGATAAAGCCATCCCTGGCTTTATCAACTAGTGATAGATTTAGACAATTTAGAGAGCAATTAGATCCGGCTATTAGGGAACTCTTCTCTATTCGAAACGTTATCAAGAACGCAAGATGGAGGAGATGTTTAGGAACATGATGATAGAAAAGCAAGGGACACGTATAGTCCAAGCTATTCTAAAAGAGAAAGGAAAATTTACCGGATTAAACATTACAGAATACCTCGATGCATTTGAGGAGCAAGTGCAAATCCAGGGATTACCTGAAGATGTGCTAGTTAAATACTTTGGACGTGTAGTTTCTAGTTCAATTCTAGAATCTATACAAGAACACCCTGAAAAACCTTGGGAGGAATTTAGAAAGAAACTTCATAAAATGTTCTATCTCAAGGATTTTAGCCAGCACAGTCGAGAAGGTTTTTTGCGGTGGTTAAACACTGTTAAGAGCAATGAGTCTTTAACTCATCTTCACGGTGAGTTTATGAGACGTCTGGCTCAACTTCCTGAAGATGACAGAAATGCTATTAATCCAAATGTAATTATATATTTTCTTAAGATACTTAATCCAGAAGATAGGGCTGAAATGGAAAGACGAATAGAAGAGCCAGGAAAAAGGTATGGGCTAACTAATGACTGGGAGAAAGTCAAAAAAGAGATAGAGGCTGTTGCTCAAATGAAGCAAAGGCAAACGATTTTGTATGCTAAACCTAATGCTTCGCACCCTAGAGAGACTCCTGCTATAAGGCAAGTTGACATGCCAATGCTTGCTATGGAAAATGTTATGAACATGCAAGCATCTCTTTCAAAAGAGGTTGCTAATTTAAATAAACAAGTTTACTCCATGAGCTTTAATGATCCAGGGGCTAGCAGTAGTGGTGCAGGGCAAGCACCGCCTAATCAACAAGTTATACCTCAGTATGTTCCACCACAACCAGTCTTTCAGCCGGTACCACAACAAGCTTCTCAGTTTGCTATATAGCCACCCTTTCAAAGAACTAATGAGAAAAGAGGGACTGGCATGAAGCGCTGTGTTTGGTGTGATAGTCTGGAGCACGCATCATTTGCTTGTGAAGAGTTAAAAAGTGCTAAGGCGAATCAATTAGTTGTGGAAATAGATAGAAGACTATGTGACTTTAGGTCTCGTCTTCCTTTGTCTGTCAATTGGGGTAAAGGCAGAATGAAAAAGCTTATGAAAATTTAACAGTCTCAGATGCGACTGCCAGTACTTCGGCTGCTAGACTAGAGCCCGTCGAGGATAGGCCTTCTTCAACGCCTAACCAAAATCCATATTCGATAGAGGCACTGGTACGAGCTAGAGATGAAATAATATACAAGACTGCATGGAAATCTCCTGTAGATCAATCTTCTGTCTTTTCTCACATTGCTAATGTTGAGGAAAAACGGAGATGAGAAGATCAACAGGATGATGTAGAAGAAGGTGATAGGAGGATAACTAGGAGACAAACGAGAGAAGATGAAAAGAAAATTGATAAAAAAGTTCAGTTTGATGAATCAAATTTATCTCAAGAAGAGAAGAGGAAAATGATAAAGGAAGGCAAAAAGCCGACCGATGAAAATGTTCAATTGCAAGAAGAATAAAAGAAATTGGAAACCTCGAAACCTGAAAATAAAGAGGATCAAAAGCAAAATGAAGAGAAAGGAAAGAAGAAGGATAGAAGAGCTCCACGTGCTATTATGATTTCTAAGCTCGAGATGAAAAATGATGCTAGGGAGATTTTAAATGACATTCTTCTAAAAAGTCAAGTAATGATGTCACTTGATCAAGTGTTTTCCATAGCGAAACCAGAGTTTAAGGACAGTTTTATTCGACTTATTAGAAGAAGAGGCTTTCCTTTGCCACAAGACAAGGATATGCAAGACGTGGCAGAAGAAACCCTAGCTATGAATGATGTAGTTACATTGATTGAAAGTGATTATGAGGATGATGAAGAATTTACAACAGGAAGTGTAAATAGAAATTTTCTAGGACCTATACAACCTGATAAAGAAATGTTAAAAAGTGAAAGTAAATACAATTCTACCTTCTGGGCAAGAGGCACACCAGAAGTAAAGATTAGAATCGGTGATGAAAAGGATTCTTGTTTAGCTTTGGCTCACATTGACTCAGGGTCGGAGATAAACGTGATTTCAAAAAAGTTCTTTGACAAATTTAGATGACCAATTGATAAAGAGCACGGTTGGCGGATGAGAACAGCTGACAATGGGTCTGGTATTTTGTTGGGTGCATGTGCGAATGTGCCTATTATGATAGGTGGTGTTCGAGAAGAGTTTCACTTCTTCGTTCAAGATAATTGCTCATATGAAGTGATTCTTGGACAGCCATTTATAGCTGAAATGAGGATGGAAAGAAAGGCAATGAATGACGGATCAGCGTATGCAAGAATTCGATCCAAATCAGGGATGGATTCTTTGCAAGTTATGACGGTTTGCCCAAACCACACTAGAAATAGAAAGAGCTTAAGAAGGAATCCTATTGACTCGATCAGTCATGTATGTAATGATCCACTGACTGTAAGAGAATATGGAGCGTACTATGATCAAAATTTCTGCTAGACTCCACTATTGAGCGAGACAATAGTGGACGTTGTTTTGATGTCTCGCCTATCAATGAACATAAATTTTAAAATTACTTAATTTGTACTCCTACAACTAGTTTGCATTATATTACTAATGAAAACCTTCCAAAAATATTTAGAAAATAAACTGAAAAATATTTCAGACAAATCGGATTAATTTCAAGTAACGAGAAAATTGAGAGTATTATTGAATTATCAAAAAGTTCTACTTTATTAGAAGAGCTTGAAAGTGTTTCTCATGAAAATTTTAAATCAAATCTGATAATTCTTAATTCTATTCAAGAGTATGAGATTATTAGTGAATTCTTCTTAGAGCATGAAATTAGCATAGAAACCAAATACAAAACTATACAAAAGAAAATAAAGCGTGTAGCTCAACCCTTACTTAAAGATAGTCATGAAATACTTTGTCGAGTATCAAATGATCCTATTCTTAGAGATCGATCTAAGATAGGTCACATATTTACTGATGAGAGTAAGAAGTTTATTAAATTTGGTGATGAATTTCTTTCTCAAATTGAAAAAGAGCAGTTTACCAAGATGATTGTTCATCATGGAAAAGCTTTTTCTTTGTTCCTACATGAGATAGGATGTGCAGACCCAAAGTTAGTAGCTCCGATGATTATTTTCACAGTACCGCATATTCCTTGGAATCTTCGTCCGATTCCAGTTCCAAAGGCTTATTTACCTAAGCTAATGAGATTGTTAAAGGAGAAGATCGCCATGAGAATCTTGGAACCATCCTCAACACCATACTCTGATAGGTGGTTTATGATACCGGAAAAGAGTGGGAAGCTACACTTTATTCAGGATTTGCAGCCTGTGAATAAAGTCACTATTAGGAATGTAGTAACGGGTCCCATTGTAGATGAGTTTACCGAGGCATCTGCTGGTCACTCCATCTATTCAATGGGAGACCTGTATTCAGGATATGATCAGTTTCAATTAGCAATTGAGAGTTGAGATGTGACCACGATGAAGACTCCTTTGGGTTTAGTATGTATGTGTACTTTACCACAAGGAGCCACGAATTCTGTGGCACACATGATGAATGCTATGAATCTGGTCCTACATGACTTTATCCCAAAAGTGACGATGCCTTTTATTGATGATATTCCAATAAAAGGGTGTGTGGAAAAAGAAAAGGATGAAAGCTTAGATTCATCTGGTTGTAGAAAGTTTGTTTCCAGCCATATTTCAGATTGTGAAAAGATATTTGAAAGATTTGAAGAGGTTGGACTAACTTTCTCCCTAGAGAAATCAACTTTTGGTGTTAATGAAGTGCTAATAGTTGCACATTTATGTGGCCATTATGGTCGTAGACCCTATCCAGTAAAAGTTGATGCCATTAGTAGGATTAATGAGAGATGTTGCAATGTTAGTGAAGTAAGGAGATTCCTAGATGCATGTGTTTTCTATGTCATCTGGATTCTTCACTTTGCTCATGTAGCGAATCCACTTTATGATTTATTGAGAAAAAGAAAGAAATTCTTTTGGACTGATGAACATTCTAAAACTATGAGGCGTCTAAAGCAATTGCTTATCAATGCTCCTGTTTTGAAACGTATTGACTATACAGGAAATAAGCATGTAATCCTAACCGTTGACACTAGTCCTATTGGTATAGACTGGGTCATTGGATAGGATGATGAGAAGGAGCAAAGGTACGCTGTCGTAGAGATATTCATCTCTACTCTCATGTCTTGACCGAACTCTCGGTGATAAGATTAAAGGATGGAAGGCCTCATCGACGGAAGTCTAAAATTAAATCAGGGATTTTGAACGTGTACTTGCATCTTCACAGGAGCTTGGCCACCTCAAAAGAGTATGGTTCATTTGTATTCTGCATGACAATTTTCTTGGCTGATACCCTCAAGGAAGATATGTCACAAATCGTGTTTTTTTGCTTTGAGAAAATATGATATTGTTTTGGTACAAAAGGATGGCAGTGCATAGGATTAAAGTAACATGGTAGCTTAAGATTTCAATGTGTTCGTTCGCTCATGCATTTGATGAGCATCACTACTTTTGCTAAAAACAAAGAAAAAGAAAAAAAAGAATCAGTTTGGTCATAAAATAGACACGCAGAGGAAATTGTGGAGTTTTTTGCATGGACAAAGGGGGAGTTAAGAAAAGAAAGCTCGAGCAGTTTTTGGGTTTGCATGGAGAAGATACTGAAACGGGCAGCGAAGATGCATCAGATTTAAAGTTTTTCTTTTTCAACAGGCACGGGCCCTCTCATGTTCATCGGAGGAGGGATCAACTTAGATATAGGAGGATGATGGGACTGGCTCATGACAAAGAATGGAAAGAAGTAGCGAAGAATTAAGGGGAAGCTGGCGACGGACATATTTGCTGACCACGACACGCTGAGTTCAATGATAGCGATATGCAGCAATATCTTTTCTGAGAACGGAAGACGACGGGAGAAATCGGCTGTCATGGTCATCTCTACTTTGCTCGATAAATTATTGTGTATGCCGATTGGATTAAGAAATCTATTCTGTAAACACGAGATATGCGCTAAGTGCTGTGCCATCGTTTCGAATAGAAAATTTCTTTTCTGTTAAACAATTATGCATTGTTATTCATAGGAGAACATTATTTCGCATATGGCTTGGCATCATGAGATTTGTACGGATGTCTTTTCTGAGTTTCATACATGTATCGCTATAGAGTTGCGCAAACCAACCAAGTATCATAAACCAACCAAGTATCATAAACCAACGGTAGTACTGCAACGATTTACTATATTACACTTCAACAATTTTTCTGTGTGTGAGCGAAGAAGATGATTTAAAAAAAAAAATGATTATGGAATAGAAGCAAACTGCGTACATAACTCTCTTTATGCATTAAGTATAAGCGTTCGCGATCTGTCTGTTCATTTACATTAGGACTTTAACATGTGCCTCATCGTTTAACCAGTACATTCATGGTTTAACCAATACATTCAGTCACTATTTTGTAATGTTCACTTAATAAAAAATTTGCAGTTGAATAAGCATTGCTAATTCTCATATATGTTTTTGCGACAAATTGAAAACCTGACGACGACAGTGAGGTCAATAGATATTATAGTTCTGTAATTTTTAGATGCAATATGAGCACTCTGATGTTTCGACTCTGCATGCCATGTAGCTATGATCATTTTTTTCTTGCATCTTCATTCAAACTCCTGAATGTGTTCGTATATGCGTATATAATTCATTTCCTCTTGTAAATTGTGTGCCTAATATGCAGCTACTAATATCTGATGTTTTTAGTCATGTCATAAAACACAACATCGCTCAACGCTGATTCTAACTGTGCTCAAGGAAGCATTGGATAGTTGGAAATCTGATGTATCGTGATGTTCAGAAGTTTCGCCCATTTGTGATCAGTATAAAAAGTGCGAGAGAGATGGCTAATTCGGAACGTGCACTGAAAGCATAACGCTGCAGTCATCCAAAATCACCGCATTGTCATCTCGTAGAAACATTTAATTTACATTGCATTGATTTTGCAGAGGCAATGTTTCAAATTTGTCTTCGATAATTTCAAACTAGAATCGTTATCTACAAGATTATTAAGGTTGTTCCGTGCTTTTCACTACTTTGAACGTAATATTAATCGAATGAGCCCTGAGCATTATGTTCCCACTAGCAGCAATAGATATCTTGGCTCTTGCAACGATGAAGAATCCTCAGGCTACATGTGCATTCTTTGATCTGACGATCACACACTTATATTCTTGTGTTGTTAAAGCATGAACCGAGACAGGCTTTATACTATGTGTTGTGTAAATGCGGAAATTAGATTTCCTTGTAGTTGTTTCAATCCATAAATATGGTTTGCCGAAATACGTTACTTGACAACAGTAATATATTAAGATTATTAAACCCAGATCATATAAGAGAAACCTTCTTGTTTAAGCTTACGAAAAGTGATTTTAATGATATAAGGATTTTTTTTTTCATTTGGCTTTGAGAGAAGCAATCAAATTCACACCTTCTCTTTAGGATTACACATGATCATTGTCAGAGAGTGTTCGAAATTCGTATTTGATTGTTGCATTAAGCTTCTTTTCGAAGGAGCAAACGTAATTCAACCCATTATCAAGTGTTTTCGATTAGAAAATTCTCTCAACAATATGTAAGGTCTTTATGAGTCAACGAAGTCTGCAATCATATGAATATTCACTCTGCGAATTAAATTCACGGAAAGAGCTAGAACGTTGATGTTTTGATACATACATAAATGTGTATTCCAATTTTCACTACATATTTCAGGATATATTTTCATAAATTTTCACATGCATATCTTCAATGATTGACTACACTTAAAACGATGTTTAATCTACTTTACCTAAATACAAAGTTTCAATCTTCATTTGAATCATGCTTGTTGTTCTTATGATGAGTGAGATTCCTTTGTGTGTCTGTGAACGTGATTTCATGTAACAATACTACACTCGAATTATGAGTTACTAATTGGCTATTTGAATCTCCTTTACACCTGAGTTTGCTCTATGCGATATGCTATAAAATACATGTGAGTTTCTTGATAAAGCAATTATCACTTCTTTCTGATGTATGAACTAGTATTTGATAATGACCATAAATTGTGTTTTTGATTTTGACTTTTTCGACTTCAGTTAAAATGAAAAAGATTCTTTTTTATCTTGTTGTAAAATCTATTATCACTACTTAATTCACTACTGCAATATACGTGTTTGATTTTTGACAACATTGGTGAAATTAGAGAAATATGTACCTATTTGAAATCATGACTGATACAAAGCTATTTGATTCATCTAAGCCTCTAAAATATACAATTTATTTATAGAGCTGTGTGAACAAAAATTGTGAATTGCAAAGAGCATTTCATGTATACCTTTATTTGACATAGATAGCATATTTCCCCTACTACGAATGTATCAATTGTTTCGATCTTACCTTAGAATGCTCGTTCACACTTCTTTGATATGAGTTATTAAGCAACTATGTTTGACACTAGTGCCATACTTCATTGAAAGAACATTGTGATGAAACAAACTTAGCTCATGGTGCATAGTTTTCCTATGATCAGTGAATACTAAAGTCGTTGAACAAAAGTGATTGATACTTTATTTCTTAATCACATCAAGACAAGATTGATAAGGTTGAATAATAGTCCAAGTTTTATGATTTGCAAGGCCTTCCAATTTGTGACAAATGATTCGAGAGGTTTTTAATTATATGACGAGTCTTTGATTTTGAAATGAATGTTTTTCTCTAAGTCCACACTCACCTTACCTAATAAGTCTTTGATTTTAACCTAAATATTTTCTTGAGTTGTTATTTACTCTTTGAGAGTCCACTTAACCTGAGCTTGCTCCAAGCACCCGGTGTGCGCTGTATTTTTGGCGGTTGCTCTGATCCAACGACCGTCGCTTCGGCGCCAACAACGTAGTTCGCTTTGGAGCAAAGATTCTTCATGATACTCAAAAGAATTACCCGCAAATTAAGAGAGAATTATGGGGATTAGTTACAGCTTTAAAAACAGATAAAGAATACTTTATAGGAGAAAATGAAATAGTAGAGACCGATTGTCTTCCATTAATAGGTTTAATAGCTAATTTTTCATCTCCAGATATAGCTATGCTACGATGGATAGCCTATATTAAATTCATTAATCCTGTTTTTGTTCATATAGCCGGCAAACATAACACCGTTGCTGATATGCTTTCAAGAGCAAAGTTGGACAATGATATTGAAGCATTGAATAATCATATTAATTTAATAAATTATAAAACATCTACCTATTCATATGAGAGATTTAGAGAGTGTGATTATGAAGGAGTGGCGAGATATAGAAAACTATCTGAGTTCATTTCAGCCTTCCCCAAGCTGGTATTCAAATCGATTCCGGAACATCAGGAAGAAGTCTTTCAACTTCTTTTTGAAAGATGGATATCTTTGGAGACATGCTAGAGGAAAGGTTCAAAACCCTCAAAGAGTACTAGGTTTGAAGGTCTTTCAAGTGCAAGTTATGCATGAGATGCACGAAAGCCTTTCGGCATGTCATAAAGGTTTTGTAGCTACGTATGAAAAGATTAGGGAAAGCTACTGGTGGCCGAGGATGTATGTAACTGTTAAAGAATTTGTGAGCACTTGTAGTACGTGCCAGCTACACTCCTCTGTCAAGCATAGAGATCCCCTTCACCCGACCTATCCACCTTGTATTCATTACAAGTGGGTAGTTGACCTTGTGACCATGCCTAAAAGCAGTGATGGTATGAGATACATCGTTCTTGCGCGAGAGGATTTGACAAATCACGTCGAAGGTAGAGCGCTTCGTTCCAATACTACTTATAATGTATGCGTATTCCTTTTGGAAGACGTTTTATCCAGATTTGGATATATAGAAAAAGTATTAGCGGATAGAGGCGAGTTAGATGCAAGAGAGGCAGGAGAATTCTTTGCACAACATGGGATTCGATTGTCTTTTACCACTGCCTATAACCTAGAAGCAAATGGTAAAATAGAACAAGACATCCTTCCATAGTGAAGGCTATTTCTAAAGCTTGCCATGGAGATATTGATCAATGGCCAAAATATCTCCCATTTGCTCTTTGGGTTGATCGCATGACGTACACAAGAACAACTGGTTTTATGCCAGCTGAACTCATGTACTGTCAGAAACCATTATTTCCCATTCATACTCAGATAATTAATTGGATTCATTTAGATTGGAAAGATAACATTTCAAGAGAGGACTTATTAGCATTTAGAATTAAGCAATTAAAACAAGAAAATGAAAATCTTAAAGAAGCAATAAAAAAATTAAAAACATCTAGATTGAAAAATAAATTATATTTTGATAAGAAACATAGACTAAGACCGCAACCAATAGAGAGTGGTGACTGGGTGCTTGTATATGATAGTACGTTTGATACTCAATATGATGCACGTCGGAAACTAACTAAACGTTGGTTCGAGCCTTACGTTGTTGTTTCGGTTTATGAAAGAGGTACATATAAATTACGTGAATTTGATGGTTCAATGCTAAAGAATTTGATTGCAGGGAAAAGAATCAAGCTCTTTAGAAGAAGAGAAAGCAGTAAATTTGAATTGGACGAAGAATTCTTGGAGGATGACGAGGAAGAAGAATAAAAATGATCAGGTGAAAGAGTTCTAAACTTTACTTATTTTCTAGTTACTAATATGATTTTTTATTGATGCATTTCATGTGTAGATATGTACATCTTTTTGATAGGAAAGGAAGATTTTTTGAAAATTATGAAACAATGAATTTAAAACTGAAGTAGGGATGTGTATGAAGAGAGGATAAGAATTAGAGACCCTATGGCTTTCATAAGGATAGGAGAGGGAACACTTGACTTGCGACTCCTAGTAGAAGTAAAATTATTTTATATAGGTAGGCTACCTTAACTTCCAACCCATATCACTAATGAGATCCTAGTTTCCAATATAGCATTCCTCTAGAACCTCTGCTCTGATTAGGGGTTAAGCCCTTCCCCTTAAACAAAAAAAGTTGCGAAGAAAAATTAAGAAAAGAGAAAAATGAGAACATCAAGTAGTATATTAATGGCTACTGCAAGATGAGAAAAAGAAAATTAAAAAAGAAAAAGAAAAAGAAAGAAAAGAAAAGAAAAGAAAAAAGTTATGATGATTCAGTTGTGGTCTTGAAACCACTTCTGAAATTCTATACGGGCAATATGAGGCGGTTTTATGCTATAGAGGAATTAGTTAGATGCATCTTATGGCAAGTGGCTAGGGAATGAGGGATAGGCCATTTATATAAAATATATATTACTTTTGAACGGGTTAATAGAAGAGCAAGTACCACAAGTGTCTACTTGATTTCTATGGGACTTTCTAAAACTTGTTTTCAATTTCATGCATTGAACAAAAACGTTTATGATTCAAGTTTGCATAATTTTAAAAAGGTTTTTCTTAACTATCAGAAAATGTACTTACCTTTAGGAGCATATTTTACATAATTTTGAATAAAATATTTCAAAAAAAAATATTTTTCAAAAGAATTTGATACTGCTTCCTATTGAACTGCAGGTTGGCCCATCGAGGGCGATGTGCAGGTTTGGTGGGGGCAGATGTCGGAAGGATTTCCTCATTTTAATTGTCAAATGGAAAAATAAAAATATTTTGCTTTAGAGCCAGTTGAATGATATCTCTCTCTAGTATTTTTTAATGCTTTGATTTAAATTGACTAACTTTTTTCTTGGGCACCTGCAGGAAAAAGAAGCAAATAAATTAAGAATGAAGGGATAATTGATCTTTATTTTAACTCTTCATTTTAAGTCTATTATATGTTCTTGGGTCCGTATATATGTGCATTCATAAATTTAAGTATGGTTAAATATATGTGTCTATATTTGGTTGTATATCTATATTTATGTGAATGCACTTAAATATGCATATGTTCATGTGCCTATGAATGTGAATGTGAATGAGGGTTTATGCTATAAGTATATGTTTGCATATATATGCTTAAAATATATATATGTGTGCACCTATGTCTATGTATTTATGAGTTCTTGCCTACCTAAGTATGGGTATATTTATGGAGTACCAATCAAATTTATGAATTGATTAGTTTTCCCTTGAATGAACATGTATGTGCATATGTGTCTATATATTGTATGTGTGTCTATGTGTTTATGTCTATAAGGTTTAATATATGGGATTGTCCTTTGTGATTAGACCATTATTAAATGTACATTTCTAGTATAAGTGCATGTATGCTAACCCTATGTGTTTATATAATAAAGTGTAAATGCATATGAACATCTTCCTATATGAACATCCTCCTGTATGTGATGACTTTCTATATGTCTTAGATCATATAAATATTTAATTTTAATTATTTTAAGTCTTAACTTTTAAAACAATCATCATAAATTACTTTATGTGTGTACGTACGTAAGTGAAGTGGAGTGATCTAAGTGATATGTGAAAGTGAAAAGTGACGAGTGTAAGTGGAGATTGTATGTGCATGGACAAGTCGAGATTTGCATGAGAAATGTTATGTTATGTGTGAACACGTGCATATCTACGTATGAATCTGGATATATATAAATATATGTGAATTGAGAGTTCTGCCTAATGTTCCTCTCTGCAAGTATGAACTCTGAGAGAGAGAGAGAGGAGGATGACTGAATGGTTGATGAGACACGCAGAGAGTGGTAGAGATTGGCTGCAATCATTGGAGAGAGACTCGCCTCCTGTTGCGCGCCATGGCAGACAGAGGGAGAGGCAAAGTCGGCACATGTGAAATGACTTCGGCTGGCAACATCTTGGACAGAGATTTACAAGATTGTGCTGTCGGCTTGTGTGCATCACAGGCAGAGAGAGAGTCCGGCAATGCTCTTACTATTTGACCATGTAGAGAGAAAGTTCGATCGATCGCTGTCTGGTGCAGAAAGAGTTGATGCCTTGATTAGGTGGAGTAGCAGACCGTCGACCCATAAAAGACATGTGTTGGCTGGGCATCACGTGAAAAGATGCGTCTGGCTACTCGACTCAGGGTGCAGACACCTGAAGAAAGAGATCAGATGTAGGAGAAGCATGTGTAGAGAGATTTGGGCATCTACTGACTACGCATCCCATGAAAGAGAGAGAGAGAAATGAAGAACTTTCTCGGCTGACAGTGGTGGAGTGGGTGAGAGCTGCTATGTCACCTCGAGAGAGAGGATTCAATGGTTTAAGCTCACGCAGGGGGCGGAGATGGCTATTGGCGTAGAGAGAGAGATTGTAGCGGGGTATAATTTTGGCTGTTGCACGTCAGGGAAGAAGGCACAGCGATTGGAGGAATGGAGAGAGAGGGTATCTGGCTGTCGCGCCCAGACTAGGGAGAGAGAGGTTGCGCAACTTGTGTTTGCTGCAAACTCACCCAAATAAAGAGTCAAAAGAGAGATGTACAGGCGGCACTAGATTCTAGAGGATGACGGACCCGAAGTTATCAATGGAGAGAAACAAGCGCTTGCGCGCTGTGGAGTGCCAGAGGACCAAAGATAGAGAGTGAGATACGGGTTCACGCATGCTGTAGATGCATCGAGAGAGAGAGATGGAATCTGCACAGAGGCGTTCAACGTAAACAAGTGATGCATCGTAAGGGAGCACAACGTCACCTAAATATTGTACTTCTAAGTGAAAGAATGTTTCTGACACTAATATATGGCAGTTAACTATAAGCATTCCACGCTCATCCCTCTTCCCATGACTAGCTTTTCCTTGTGCATACAATCGTCTCCTAGAGGCAAGCGAAAAAGAGCACTAAGTGATGTACGATTTTCAGCATTGCCTGCTCCTCCCCTTAGAGAGCAAGGGGAGGTCCTTGCTCTCCCTGCACCCTATGATGCAACCTGCGAGAAGAAGGGAGAGGCCGAATTTGAGATTAACGTGATGTTTCCTAATAGATATTAGCTATGAGTACTTTGTTGGTCCTGCAAATACGTAGCATGATTAGCATGTTGATATAGTTAATGTTGTTAAAGTTATTGAGTCGTTGGATATGTCACAAAGAAAGAGAGAGAGAGAGAGAGAGAGAGAGAGAGAGAGAAAGTGTATGAATGAGAGATGCATGTGTATTGATGCATGTATGTATATGTATTAGTGCATGTGCATGGATGAAGTATGCTATTAGTATGAGTGTATGTATATATGAATGTATATATGTATGTATGATTTTATGCATGTGAGTATGATGCATGTGTATATGAGTGGTATATGCATGCTTAAGAGAGTGTGATGTGCACAAATGCATATGCATGAAAGTTAGGATGTGTGCATGTACATATGTAGTGTATTTTAGTAGCATATGATAAGTGAATACATGAGTATGTGAAGTGAATTCATGCACAGTGTATTTGTGAGTGTATGTGTGCATGTATGTTAACATGTGCATAAATGAAAATAGTGCATGTATGCATGAATGAGTGTATGCATGTGCATATGTAAAGGATGTGCTTAAGTATGCATAAGTAGGTTTGATTAGCATGAGTAATGAATGTGCATATAAGCATATGAAATAACAATGCTTGTATATGTGTGTCTATTTTAATAATAAGAATGCATGTGTATGCATGTGCATATCTATCTATATATGATGTGCACAAATGCGTATGCATTAAAGTTAGGAAGTTAGAAGTGTTTGTATACATATGTTAGTTTAGGTTTAAGTTATATATTGAATGTTAAATTACTTAGTGAGTGTTTTATTTTTACTAAAAGCACACTTATGGCTCCTAATGCTCCTCTCTCTGCAGATCATTGAAGAGATTACAAAGGAGAATACAAGAACACAAGCATACGAGATTTCAAGATCACAAAATTACGATATTTGAAAATTGTTTATTAAGTTGTATAGGATTATCTATTAAGAGAATTGTATTAGCACTTATGATAAACTTTTGTATAGGCTTATGATAAACTTTTGTATAGGCTTATATATAGGCTTAAATAAGATTGATATTGAAATTCTTCATACTGTTTCTCTGAAAATTAATTGAGATCTTTACTTTCTTATTTCATATGTCTAAAGAATCAGGATCTACAAGTAGTTCTAAACTAGTATCTTCAAACGATTCTTATATTAAGAATCAAGAATTAGAAAACTTAATAATAGGAACATTGCTTCCGTCTTCAATTAATAGTTCAAATAATAACGAAAATATAGAAGTTGAAATTATTAAAGATAAAGTAGTTAATGAAACTTTATACACGTTAGATTACGATCGTCTTCTTTCTAGAATTTTACCTTTAATTACCATAGTTTTGCCAGAACCGGAGGACAAGAAAGACTTATTCCCACCTAAATTAGTTAGAAAACCTAACTCAAATCAAATTGAGAACGGAGAAGTTGACTTTGTTAAAGATAAAATTACAAATGAGAACTTAGTTTTATCTTATCAATTAGAAGCTATAGAAAATTATAGAAAAGCTCATCCTTACAGTCCTTAGTCTAAATAATTAGTTCTTAATTTACACTCCCATATATTAGAAACATAAAGGTTTTTATCACACCTAAACTGAAAAACCAACCGAAGGCCCTAGGCAGCACCCTGCGTGTAGTCACACGGTTAGGTTAGCGTGATTCTTGTAGATGAACGTCAGCCTCCCTTCACACCCCTCTATGACAACACACGAATTTGAGAAGTATCAGAATGCCGAATTAATGTGCTCCGTATGCACCAAAGCAGGCTTGGATAGCTATTTCAGGGCACATTTACCAAAGCCAGATTTCCTACGCTACTCCTATTTTATCAGTAACATCACTCCTAGCAGGGCCAAGGGAGGTGATAGTACTTTCGTGCTACCCTCACTACTGCCAAGCCACGTACTCAAGATATTCAAACTGACCCTCAATCCGGTACGGGAAGCATTGAACATGCAAGGTATGCATATTCCCACAGAAAAAGAAACGATGGTTCCAGGCAGAATGAAGCATAAGGATCTCAATAAATTGAAGGACATGGTGGCAATGACACCTACCATTGCTCTCCACCTACGAACGATCATGCAACATTTTGCTTTTCTCGCCCAAGAACGATTCACTATGCCCCCAAAAAAGATATGGTTCAGCTTGTACTTGGCAGAGACAGAGAATCTCACCATCAATATACCACATTGGATTATAGATCAAATTCACCTAGCCCATCAACAGTGGAGTAAGAAACAGAAGAATGTGCTTCATGGGTGTTGTGCCCTGACGAGAATAATCTATAGATGCTTACCCTATGACGTGCCTATTCAAAGAGCACTCTTATGGTCAAGGGCCCAAGAATTCTAGAGACGGCTATCAGTAGTAGGTCCTCCATCGAAGAAAATGAGAGGGACCATTCAATTACCGTGTGCTCAAGCAAGGGGCGCCACTACCACACCAGAAGTTACCCCTCCCCAGACGCAACGCATCAGACCATTTACTATTCGAATACCTAGACCAAGTACAGAGGGACCCAATCTGGTGTTTCCCCCAATTCCATCAGACTTGGAATTTCCACAGGGCTTTACTCTGAATGATCTCACGGATGAAGAAGTTGCTAGGCTGATCTATGAATCTAATCTCGAAATAGAAGTAGAGCGGACCCAGGAACCACAACCCAGCACAACAACTTCAGCCTCAACCCAACCCAAAGTAGTAGAAGTCGAAGGAGATGAACAAGAGACAGAAGAAGAAGAAGAAGCAAACGAAGAACATGATCAAGAATATGACGAACTTTCAGAGCTAGCAAGTGCCCCAGCATATTCGGCACAAATAAAAAGATTGTATCAAACCATGAAGCTAGTTCAAGAACAACACAAAATGTCACTCGAATCAAGCAAGGTGCTCATGAGCCAACTATTGGCAGAGGAAGGCATGGATGACATGTTTATCGAATCCATGAACTTGCACGTAGATGCGGTAGGCTTGGATGAGGCCATTCATGCAGCTATGGCTTATATTAACCGATTTGAGAAACGAGTTCCCACCCGTCCCATGCGATCTGACAAACAAATTCATATCGAAGTATCAGCACAAGAAGATACAACGTAAACAGAAGAACATCAGGATGCACCACTCTCACCACCCTCCCCACCTCTCACTACACAACTCACTCCACCACATGACACTACCACCTCCACTTCCACCATCACCACAATCGTCATGGGAATTCCTCTCTCTCCAGGAATCCAATTCGGAGGAGTTACAATGCCCACTTTCACCATACTATTCACGAACATCACATCCACCCCACCCACTGTCCCCATCTACACGGTCACACACAGGTTTGACACAATGGAAACATCACGAGCCACAGCACCACTCCCTCCCCCCATGCAGCCTCAATCTCCCATACCCCCTCCACCCACATCACCACTAGTCTCAACCTCATTCACCACTCCCTTTCCCCTTCCCATCCCCCCTGCATCTTCCCCTTTCTCTGCATTCTTTAATGTAAATAATTTCTTTTCAACGTTACATCAGTGTGTGTACCAACTTTAGAGTGAGTATCAGGCTCTCGACGAACGTTATCATCAACTGACTACAAACCACCAACAACTATAGAGACGACTTACAGCTATAGAGGAAGAAAAAGCAGACCTCAACCAATGTTACACCACACTCGAGCAAGCTCATCAAACACTGTTGGAGACACCCCAACCATCACAACTGCCTAGTGTCAAACAACTCGAGGCTTTGCTTGAAGTCTACCAAACCGATAATCTAAGAGTCCGGTGTAATTTGGCACTACTCAGAAAACACATGGCTACCGCCCTTGAAGGAAACAAGCGACTGTAGAAGCAAAACGAAGAAAACCTGGAAGCGGCAATGGAAGGTTCTCCCCACGAAATCGACCCAGAGTAGTTTAAAGCAGTCCCCTCAGAGACAATGAAGACAATCTTGGAAAGCTATGCGGATCTGTTAGAGGCCCATGATGATTTTGAACGAGACACACTGCACAGCCAAATTAGGGAACAGGAAGAACAATGGAAGAACATACCGTCAACTTCTACTTCAGCCGAGGTAAAGGCATTAATAGACCAGGTGGCAGAATTGCAAAAGAAGTTATTGGAATATGAAAGGCAACCCTCTCCAGTTATAGAACCAGAGCCAGAAGAATTGGTACCCATTGAGGTAGATGATTCGTATGAGGAACCAGATGTTCCTATGCCGATGCCAGGAGGTCAACAAACCTCGGAAGGAATGGATACCTAGGAAGTGGAAGCACCTGAATGGCTTCAGACACTAAAAAAGACAACTAACACCCACGAAGAATGGGTGGCAATCCAAATCCAATCACTGGCCAAATTGGAAGACACTATCATAAAATCAGAATATTTCCGAAGTATGTCTCATCACAGATGGATAGGTACCAACGATGATTAGTATGTGCCGTATTGCGTACTATTGGCAGATTACAACGAAGAGATTCAACGACAATGTGGGAAGGCTCCTACCTTTGCCACACAGTTTGGCCCCGACGATATATCGGAGAGTGCGAAAAGAGGATCCATTCATCAACCCACCTGGAGGATTCGTCTCCTGGAGACCTATCCCAAAATAGTTCGTACCTGGAATAACATGCCGCTCTTTATCAAATACAATCCCTGTTACGTTCTAGTCCTCCGAAGACGCACATGGCCCGAATTTACCATTGCTGTCAAGAACATCAAAGGTTGTGCCAAGTGGTTAAATTATGTTTATCTAGCACCTCCACCAAGACCTCCCACTGTGAATTATATGATTTCTACAATCCGTCACTAGAGCATTCGACTACGGAATACCCCCGATGTGATGGCCCAAATGTGCATGAAAATCTTTGAATTAATGCTGATCACATTCATGACATTTAAGAACATTAAAGACCCCCACTTCTCAGGAATATGCTTCCTTACAGGCAACCAAGATCTGGTATAGGACATGAGCACCACCCCATCAATAGAGGTAATATATGCTTGGCACGCCAGAATCAATAGAGGTAATATATGCTTGGTTCAGAATCAAGTACCTCCCAGATTGCTTTAAACAGACATTCGAGGAGATGCTCGTAACAGGATTCTTGGAATATCACTCAGAAATATTTGTACCCAGGCCATCACATCTTCTCCACTTATTCGCTGTGGAGAGAACCATCCATTCATAACAATTGCAGGTGCCACATCCAGACGTCCCAGGACCAGTGAATTGGGATGCATTGCTAAGAGACCTAGCACGAGGGCTTTGACTAGAAGAACACCACCTTGCTTCAGACGTGGTTCAATATTACGTTCAATGATCATCTAGACAAGGGTCTGTCAGGGGCGACAGACGCGAGAGTGGGGGGGTGTTGGAAGTAGTCAAGGCACCCCAAGACTCACAAGACATGGAGGTCAAAGAAGGGAGTCAGAGCGGAGAGAAGGCACAAGCAAGCAGAGTAGTCAAAGACGATCAGGCAAGTAGGCCATTATTTTTTCATGAAGCTGAAGCACAAGGACACACAAGAAGAATGAGCAAGTGGGGAGCTCAAGGAAATGTATGTCAGATGATTATAAGAAATCCCTACACAAATAGTGATTTTTATCACTAAAAGACTTTGTAAATAGCATTTCATATTTTTGGTAGCTTCATTTTGTGCAAGACAAGGAGTCCTTGAGCTTGAGGAGCATTAGAAGTAGCTACCTACCAATTTTCATATTTTTTAGACTCCGTTTAAGCCTTCAAATAGGCCCTAGAACCTAATTTTTAACTAGGCCGGACACTAGGTCTGGACAGGGCCAAAACCTAGTCAAAAACTACAAATAGAGCTAGAGACCTCATTTTTGGGGTTATCTTGTAATTGATTTAAACTTGTATGAGCATTTTGGAAGTAATCTAAAAGAGCTCCATTGTCTTACTCTTTATCTTGCCGTGTGTGCGCGTGTGTGTGTATGTGTGTGCATGTTAGTGTGCTTCTCACTCACGCACTTGTGCCTTCACTTTCTCGAGGTCTTCATACCATCCTCATGTCTTCCCGGATTGACATTAAAGGAGGTGCTACTCATCACTGAGCTACACCAAGGCTTTTGGGCCGATTGCGGCAAAGAGCACATAATCAAAGATTGTGCTAAGAACCCTCCTAATGCTTCAAATGTGACACCAATCAACATGATAGGTATTGTAAACAACGCAGATGGATCCAACCCTACATACGTGACTATCCAAGCTATAACCAGAGCCCAGGCGGTCTTACAAAATCAACAGCTTAATCATGAGAAAGTAGCCGAAACTAGTGAAGTTGGAGAATCTAGTAGTAAAAAGATGAAATCCTGGAAAGATTCCAGAGAAAGGATTAAGAGAAAGTGGAGTAAAAAGATAACAGAACAGGAAGGAAGTGTCAAGGAATCTAGAGCCAAAATCCTAGAATTGACTTCACAAGAATTGAATCAAGAGAACCTAGCTCAGAAATCAAGATCAGTTTTAAGAGAACCTATACCAGAAAACCTAGACATGATGCTTTGTGCATATCAAGCTAGAATAAAAGAAGGACCTCAAATAACTGAAATGATTAAGAACTACCCTCAGGCTGATCTAGAAATTGAGAGGACTAAACTTTGCATGAAGATGGTAGAATTAGCACCAGCTATGTTCGAAGCCTCTCGTTATCTAACTTGGAATAACATGGCAAAACCGCAATTACACTTTCAAGGATAGATGGAGAGGCTAGAATACCTCATATATAGCAAGGAGAAAAAGGAGCAGCGTAGGACCCCTATTGTTCCAGACATACTAGAAAGGAATGCACCATCCTTGTCTCAAGACAACCTGTCTTCCATACATAGGTATTCACATGAATTTCTGAGAGGATAATTTGAGGTTGACATAGTTGGGACTAGAAAAGCCAGGAGGCATTGAAGTTTTGGGCAAAAGGGAAAGGACTTTTAACGTGTATATATTCAAGTGCTTGATGATCCATTTGAGAATTGGTCTAATAGTGAATTTTACAGGTCTAGCAAGGACGATCAAGGGCAACAAAGGCAAGGCAGTGAAGAACGCAGGGCTTGGGAAGCGTGGCTTCTTAGGCAACAGGACAACCAACAAGGGTGACTCGAGGTTGGAAGATTACTCAACCCCCTCAGTCAATTCTTAGCTTAAGCTAAACAGTAGCATTGTGGATTAGATTAACGGTGATAGGAATGCATCAAGTGCAAGATATTTAATTTATCAAGTCTAAGACTAAAGATAAAGGTGTGAGATACAAAAACCTAAAGGAAAGAACTTAAATCTGACCGAACAAGAACTCCAAATGTACCAAAGAAAGTCGATTCTTGACACTTACAGTAAGACAAGACCAGAACTTAAAGGAATTTAAAAAGAATCAAGCAAAAAAGAACAAAGAACTATCAAGGATGAGAAGAACTAGGAAGAAAATTCATGAACCTTAGATCGGGCCAGCACATAGGTAAGTCAGACCGACAAAGCCTTAGATCATCAGAAGCAAGTGTAGGAACTACTGCACGTTCGTGGGCACAACAATTGAATAATAGTTATCCTTACGAGTTGAGTTGAGACACTAGTGAATCGGAAATGCCTTTTAGCACGGAAAGACCAGAAGGAGGGTCAAACATAGCATACTTGGAAAAACCTGAAGGACCCTATAGAACTCAATTAGAATTTCTTCGAACCAACCGCTTAGGTGCTCGCATCTATGAGGATGGTTTGCAAAGACAAGCGGTGCAAATGCACAAAACACTGAGTCACAATAAAGGAGAACAAAGACATGTTCTCTTTTTCTTTTTACCTAAATACCATTATATGAAGCAAAAAAGTGGGCATTTTACAATATCTAGAAAGCATCACGAGTCTTGCTTGTAAATATTGTCTTTAGAAGCTTGATCTCATATCCCAAGTACTCAAGATAGATATACTAAAATTCTTGCTGCCATGAAAACTAGGTGTTGAGCATGACCAAGAATCCCACATCATGATCTTGGACAATAGATTAGAGTTGAAAAGGTACAAGTAAGAATTCGCGAAGCTCCTTCATTACATCTATAACCTCAACAAGCACAGAAGATAGCTAATTAAAAGTTACTCGAAAATTAGAGTACATGTGTTGTAAAAATCAGAGCATTTTAACAAGGCAATTAAGATCATCCCCTTTGTATGGTTAAGATCCCCATTGAATGTCTGGCCATATTAACAGAATATGAAATACACTTCACAAAAGCATTCCCAAGAGAAGATAATATTCAACAAAATTATACTAAGAAACATTCACACATGATCAGAGAAATGCTCAAGATAAATCAAGCTGAACACCAAGCGGAAGCAGAACTCCAAATTATATTTCCATTAAAATGATCTTTTACATTTCATGTGTTTTACAAGAGTTATGTGAATCTACAATAGAAGCTGATCATAGCTTTCCTCAGGCTCAAGGGTATTGGTATCCTCTGGCACATTAGAACACCTATCTTGCCTCTCTTGCTCCAAGATTGGCTCTTCAAGGTCAGCCATGTCCCCAGGTTCATCTGCAAGTGGGGGAACAGGCTCCCTTGAAGCTGGTTGGAATCTCTCCGTATCTGCAATGTGCTTCCTTCCAACCTCTTGGTCTTCATCTGGGCATTCATTCAGCCCATTGATTCTCATTCTAATGAAGCTCACTTGAGCATCATCCTTCTCCACAGCTATGCAGTGCCTGAACATCTTTAATGAGCAAGCCAGAGTCGTTCCTGAAACAGCAGAAAACCTCTTAGAGGCTTCAATCAACAATGACTAATGGAAATTGTGAAAATTGAAATTACCTGTGCCCGAAAAAAGGTCTAGGACCCAGTCATCATCATTGGAAAATAGCTGAAGCAATCTCATTATGAGTTTTTGTGGCTTCTGATAAGGGTTAACCAATGTCATGTCCCCAGCTACATGACGAAGCTTCTTGGTAACGGCTGGGAACATGAGCACATTTGAGATCCCATTCTCATTGCAATGCTCCCTGACTCTCCTTTTGCTTACTTCATCATAATAGCACACTGTAATGCATTCAGTGGCGCTCACAAACCGATGCAAAGGAGTGTGATTTACGTTTGTCTTCACCCTGCAAAAAAGAACTATGAGTCACATAGGGCATCATTAAAGCCATGGAGATAGAAAGAAGATTACTTACCAAGTGAGGCACTCCACAGCATGACATCTTGCCTTCAGAGCAGTTGAAACAGAGAAAGACTGGTCTCTGCTATGGAAAATTACTATCCTCCAAAGAGGAGACATAGTCAACTCTGCAAAATCAGTGACCATCTTCCGAATCTGAGGGTGTTTGAAGGGTTCATCATCATTAACTGATCCTAACATCCTAAATCCATAGGGTATGTCCGCTATGAGAAGGGAGAAATGTTTTCTAGGCACAACAGAACAAATATTATTTACGTCACTACAGAACACATTGTAATATACAGGCCTAAGGGGGTCTAGGGGATTGGAGAAACATTTAAGATCGGGTTCATCATCAAAATCCATCTCCTTCGCTTTCAGTCTAGATTTCTCATGCCTTGCTCTTTGAATGTGAGCAAGGAATGCAGGGGGGCAATCATCTAGTACCTCTGTAGACTTACTTTTCCTTGGTTTCTGTAGAACAAATTGGAAAAACAATTAGAAGAGCTCTTCAGTACAGCAAACAGAACATAAAGAACGGATGTATGGCATCGATTTCTTGTTGGGGCAGATGCTAGGCATCGACTTATGCTGCAAGTCGATGCCAGGCATCGACTTAAGCCCCCAAGTCGATGCCAGGCATCGACTTAAGCCCCCAAGTCGATGCCAAGCATCGACTTATGCTGCAAGTCGATGCCAGGCATCGACTTATGCCCCCAAGTCGATGCCAGGCATCGACTTATGCTGCAAGTCGATGCCAGGCATCGACTTATGCCCCCAAGTCGATGCCATGCAATGCATCAAATTGGTTAGGATGAAATATTCTGATAAGAGAATCTACCCAATCACGAAACAGGATGAAATATTCTGATAAGGATTTGTAGGATGATGTGGTTGGATAGTCTGCTTGGACCTCTGTCCAAGAAAAGCAACCCAGCCTCTTCATCATCACCTCCTGAATCTTCATGTACACTTTATGACTACAGACACATAAATATAAAAGAGACTAGGTTAGACAAGAAGCATGGGAGGAGGGAAAAATGATCTGAGAATAACATACATACTTATTGAGCTCAGTCACCATCTCCTCGAGGCTTAACTCCTTCGAGATTACCCTTGACAAAGTTGATATGATCAATGTATCATCCTTGATTCCTTGAAGGGCCCTCCATGGGGTCAGCTTCATGTCCTCAGGAGCCTCTTCAATTGCAAGGTCAACTTTCCTTCCCTTTCCCCTCAGATCAACTTGTGGGTCTGGCCTCGACTTTCGTTGCTTCTGGCCCTTGACCTCCTTGTGCTCCCACATTGTGAAAATTCTATCTTGAAGATCCCAGATCTCACCTGATCTGAATGCCAGTTGAAACCATGGATCATATTTCCTCAAAGCATCTGACTTTCTATTCTCATCCAATGCAATTCCAACCTCAATAAGGCATTGCTTTCGTAGATTGGGATGTATTCTCCCAGCTTCCTTCACAAGACAATCTTCGTATTCATGGTGGAAGAACCGAATTCTCTCTATGGAGGACATTTTCTGCCTGTAGTCATTGTCGTTGTTGTGATCCCAAGCAAGAAGCTTGGCTTCCTCAGTTGTAAGACCAGCATATATCTTACACTCTGCATACCTAAAGAAAAATGTAGTAGGGTGCTCCTTCACTAACTGTCTACGAGCCTCTGCAGAGTGTGAACCTCCAATCACATAATAAGTGTAATCCTCAAACAAACCCTCATTGAAATCCTCCACACAACTGCACTCATTCGGATCCACCATGACAAGGAATGGCACAACAGTAGCATGAGGATTTATTTTCATTTTCTTCTTAAGATTCTGGACATGCAAATTATGTGGCTCCCTGATCTCAGGGGGCCTCCTCCCTGTGACTAGATCCACTGGTGGCCTGTGGATTATATTAATAGGCAGGTGGAACAACTGCCCCTTCTTCACAACTTTTCTTCTAGCTATATCCTCCCTCATCTTATTCTGCTCAGTGCCAAGCACACCAGATGCAAGCTCTCCACCAGGTGCAACAATTATGTCCCCAGAGCTAGAGCTTGAGTCAGAAAAGTCCTCTTCTGAAATTATCTTCTTTTTCTTTTGGGGCTTTTTCTGCACACTCTGCTTACCCCTTGCCTTTACAGGGGTCGTCTTCTTGTGCTGTGTTGGCATGATATTGCCCTGGATCCATGGCATCAGGTCCTTGATGAAATTCACTGAGTCTCTGCATATCTGAGCTAGCTCTTCTGGAACACAGCACTCTGGGCACAAGAAATCCATCTTGCATATGACATTTCTTAATCCTTTCGATGTCTCAACCAAGAAAAGCAGGTTGTCAGAATCTTCATCTTCATAATCCAATTTGTACACAAGTCCATATTGAAAACCTTGTGTTGTCGTGATCTTCCCTCTGCCATAGGCCCCTGCGAACACAAGGAGGACTGCATTCTTCTCTTCAACATACTGAAGGCACCATTCGAGATTTGTCATGTCCCAAAGTGGACGATCTGTCCTCATGACCTCGGTCTCCCTAGACCTTTCCTTCATATTTGGATCCTCCACAGGAATTTTTATGCTACTCTGTCCACCTGAGGATATTCCTAGTGGGTTGCTGGCCTTCTCAGAGGATAATGGTGCAATAATTTTCTTTGGCTTTGCTTGGTGACCACTGCCTTTGTCACGTTGCTGGTCAGCAGAGCCCATGGTGACTCTGAGCTTCTTGATGGGCCTTTCATCCTTGTACTCCGCATCCCTGAAGGCACTTGGAAATATCAGATCAAACGTAAATGTGGTTTCAAAGGCCCAAGTCCATGCAAGGCATCGATTTTGAGCTTCAGGTCGATGCCAGGCATCGATGTTTAAGTGCATGTCGATGCCAGGCATCGACTTTGTGTGCAAGTCGATGCCAGGCATCGACTTGAGGGTGAAAATCGATGCCAGGCATCGAGTTGGGGGTGCAAGAGTCTATGCTTGGCATCCACTTTTGGGCCCAAGTCGATGCCTGGCATCGACTTTTGGGCCAAGTCGATGCCTGGCATCGACTTTTACCCTCAAGTCGATGCCTGGCATCGACTTGCACACAAAGTCGAAGCCTGGCATCGACTTGGGCACAAAAGTCGATGCCAAGCATCGACTTGGGCCCAAAAGCCGATGCCAAGCATCGACTTTGCACCCAAAAGTCGATGCCTGGCATCGACTTTTCAGTGAATGTTGATGCCGGCAAGTCGATGCTTGGCATCGTTTTTTGGGCCCAAGTCGATGCCTGTCATCGACTTGGGGCTGCAAGTCGATGCCAGGCATCGACTTGCACCGACAAGCCGATGCCTGGCATCGACTTGCACCTGCAAGTCGATACCAGGCATCGACTTGGGGCTGCAAGTCGATGCCAGGCATCGACTTGCACCGACAAGTCGATGCCTGGCATCGACTTGCTCCTGCAAGTCGATGCCTGGCATCGACTTGCAATCCTAAGTCGATGCCTGGCATCGACTTACACCTTAAAGTCGATGCCAGGTATCGACCTGTACATGCTTTTGATCCATATTTCTAGAGGTAAGAAAAATTAATGCCTAGAAAGCAGATATTTAGATAGACATACAGAGGGAATCTTTTTGGAATCTTTATTTATGTTATGATTTTGTCTACCTCTTGGTGCTTTTGCCAACATTCTTCTTCTCCATCAGACTTGGCTTGCTGGTATGCTGACCTCTATGCTCCATGGCTGTCTGTGCTCTGCTGCTCTCTCTTGCTCGTGGATTTTGAAAATGCGAATGATCTCCTCCTCTGGTATTTATAGGCAATTGGGTAACTTGAACCAGAAACTAACTGGATCTAACTGAATGAGTCCACTTGCTAACTAAATCTGTGAACTTATCTAACCAGGGAATAGCACCCACACAAATAGGCTGTTTTAGAGCCACTTTAATGAAATATTCATAGACCCTTGCAACTATTTATATACATGCTCCTAGTTTTAATGAAGGCGTGCACAATGCTGATAAGTACATGCCTCTAGATGGCGGAAGATGGTTGGAGCGGTCAGCGTCATCGAGCATGGCAGAAGGTGATTGCATCTGTATAGGTGGCGGTGAGCGTCGTCGAGCTTGGCGGAAGGTGGTTGCATCTGTGGGCAGAGGGTCGTTGCAAGAGCCAAAACTCAGTGAGCACTCCGTCAGTAACAACCTCAACATTGATTGAGCATCCATCAGCAGCAAGCTCTTTGCTCCTTCATCTGATACCTCTGGCAACAATCTCCGTCGGAAGTTCCGTAGCTTTGAACACAGAGAAAGATTTTTGAGAACCTTGGACCTCAACTTAAACTCACCAACAGATGTCGATGGTCGTCAAGCTTCGTCGGCGCAACCCAAGAGTTCCAAGGCTGGCAGCGTTTTATAGTTGAAGTACCGCAGCCATTTATCCTTTCAGGGCCGCTCTGGTGGTGACCTTGGTGTCGTAGAGAATCATGCGCGGTGTCATCTGAGGTGTCTTCAAGAACTTCCGGCATCGTCAGTCTTTCCCGACAATCTGCAGCTCCGGCCTATCGCGATACCCATGTCTATCGCGACACTCCGAGTGTCCGTGTTCGCGACACTCCGAGTGTCCGTGTCCTGTCTATCGCGACACTCCCGGTGTCCGCCTATCGCGACACTCTGAGGGACGTTCCACGTGTTCGTCTATCGTGACACCTCAAGCGTCCCTCTCTCGTGACACTCCAGAGTCCGGGTGTCCGGTTATCGCGTCACCGGCCTTTCGCTTTTTTCGATGTATCTATCGCGACGCGCCGTCTGAGTCTCTCCGGGTGGTGTTTCGTCGGCTCTGTGGTCTCGCGAGGAAGGCCGGCGCTCGAGGAAGCTTTTTTTAGTTTGCCATTAAGAAAGTGTGTGCTCCGCTGTTTGGCCGCCGTCGCTGTAGTAGAGGCCTCTTCTTTTACAAAAAAACAAAGTTATTTTTTAAAGTCTTTTGTGCGAAGTGTTCAGTCCATTCAGAGATAATAAAGTTCTAAAAAGTGGAGGCGTGAGTTGTGGGTGCCTGGGCAGACTCCAGACTCTAGACTCCATTTGAATAAAGTGACTAGAATTGACCAAGTGATCTTTTGGGCGCGTGAAAAGCTTGTGAAACTCCTCATTTGAATTAGGCGCCGTTGCTTGGATCTCGTTTCTGAAGAATTAAAACTTTATTTACTAGAATGTGGCCCGTTGGAAGTTGGACTTCGATGGCTTTAAAATCTAAATCGTGATCTTGGCAGCGCACGGTTGAAGTGGTAGCTTTTTACTGTAATTTTGAAAAAAATAAATAAAAAGAAAAGAAAATAAAAGGGTTAAGCAGATTATGGAGAAGAAAGAAATGGACTTTGTGGCTCCCCCTCAGTCCGTGTCCCCCCTTGAGATGGACTCTGTCCCAGTGGACGTCGCGCCCCCAGAGGTCTATTTATGCAAGGAGTCTGTGGCGGCAAAGCAGGAAGAACTGAAGAAAACTTGCCTGATCGGTCAAATGTTTGGCCCCAGGCCCCCTCTTGAAAGTGTGAGAACTTGGCTTCGCAAGGAGTGGTTCCCACGAGGCTTAATTGTGTCCAAATGTCAATTCCTGCCGGCGAATCACCTGCTTCTTGTATTTGAGAACGAAGAGATGGCTTTCCAAGCCCTGCAAGCCGGCTCCTGGCAAGTGGGCCGGTCCACCCTTTGCCTTTTTAAGTGGACCCCAGACTTTGTCCCGAACAGATCAAAGCCTCTTCGTTACCCACTTTGGGTGGAGTTTCCCAATCTGCCTTTCTTCATGTATGGATTTCTCCGTGAAATCGTCTCTCCGATCGGTCGCCCGATGGCCGCAAGACAGGATGTTGGGGGGTTAATCTACGATGGAGCTCAACATTCTTTCAATGCGAGATGGCATCCTCAGATCTGCGTTGAAACAGACCTGAACCATGTCCTTCCCTCGAAGATCTCCATAAACTGTGGAGATGGTAAGACCTAGACACAAGAGGTTACTTACAAGAATTTGCCAAATGCGTGCTTCCGGTGCGGGCTTCAAGGTCATAGGATCAAAGACTGCCCCCTGAAGAAAAGTACCAATAAAAACAAGCTTAAACCAGATGGGACCCTAGACCCTCTCCCCCAAGACGACACTCGGGGTCATCCCCCTCCAATGGAGGAAGAAGAGGGAACTCGCGTTGCTGAGACGGATTCAGAAGGTTTCACTGAAGTGAGACGTAAGAGGAAAGTTAGCCCTCGAAGATCAAAAACAAGGAATTCTTCGACAGCTGCCCCCTCGAATAACATATACTGTAACCTAGAAAAAGAGATTAATGAGCTCGACTTCCCAGGGGACAACCTCTTTGAAGAAGACCCCACTGATAATACCCTTGGGTGCTCTACCAGCAAAGAAGATAACCAAGAAGGTTACACCACGAGTAAAGAGGAAGGCTTCACTACCAGCAATGAAGACAACCCAAACAGCGAAAGCTCCGCTCTTGGCCCTACCCTCCCGGTATGCTTTCCAAGACTACCGCAACAAAAGTCCAAGCTTAAAGGTAAACAACCTTCCCGCATGCCTTGGAAGAGCCCCCTCAAGAGTAGGATCCTAAGTCAAGAAGTAGGGAAGAAAAAAGAAGACCACAAGAAGAAAAAAGATCGGGTCCCTCCCCTCAAAGAGGGCAACCATCATTAATGAAACTCACATCTCTAAACGTTAGGGGTCTGTCTGACCCGTCAAGAGCTTCGATTCTTGGCCAGTGGTTCAAAGACATGTGCTTCGCCCCTGACTTTATTTGCTTACAAGAGATTAAAATCGACGGAGAGGATCTACAAAGACGGCTTAAATGCATTTCTCCGAACCACCTTTGGTTCTCCACTTCTCACCCTAGAGGGACGGGGGGTGCTTCTATCGGTATCAGTCACGCCTTGTCTAGCAATGTGACCTCGCCTTTTGAAGGTCGGAATCATCGTTGGATTGCTGCCTCTTTCGGGTCTCCTTTCCAGTTCACTGTGGTCTCAATTTATGCCCCTAATGGCGAAGCAGATAGAAAGGATACTTGGGCTTCCCTTGACTCCCTTTCACACAATGTTCTGATTTGTGGGGACTTCAACATGGTTGAGTTTCCTGAGGACCGATGGAATAACAAAGGAAAAATTATTGACGGTCAGGAGAAAGAGATATGGGATAAAATCAAGCTCCATCTCGACCTGGTCGAAGTGAAAGACAGGCAGGGGTTCTCCTGGTCTAATCTCCAGTCGGGGGACTCTTTGAGGAAAGCAAGGCTTGATAGATGCTACATCGATCAGAACACCATCCTTCAGTGGGGTATTCCTTCGATTTCTCAACACATGGACCTCACTATCTCAGACCACTATCCGATTACTCTGTCCTTCAAACCGATTCCCATGCTCCAGAAAGCTCCTTGGTTTCATGCTTGTCAGACATCCTTTTCCCTCCCCTCTGTCCACCAGGAAATTTCTGAGGTGTGGACAGAAGCCTTTGCTTACTGTAATGAACCGGCTAAGTGTTGGAGAAACGCAGTAGAAAGGACTCGTAAAATTCTAATCAGGACTCAAAAGGCTATAAGAGGAATTCGAAATAAAAGAAGAGAAACGGTGTACCGGAGGCTCTCACGGCTTGAAGAAGAGGTGAACAAAGGTAAGTTACATTGCCAACAGGGTCTTTTGAAAATCAGGGGAAGGCTAAGATTAGAGGAGGAGGTTCAAAGGAAAAATCTTCAAATTTTCTTCAAAGATTGGTGGGCAGGGAAGGCCGACAAACCAACGAAAGAGATGTGTAACATCCTCAAAAGGAAACAAGCTAGGGAATCCATCCCCCTAATGGTCGATAACAATGGAACTGAATGTTGCACGGAAGTGGAGAATAGAACTATCATCGTCGAACATTTTACCAATCTTCTCGGGGTCTCGACTCCTCTTTCCCCCCACAGGCGCGACTCCATGGCAACCATCTCAAGGGTTGCTCAAACCAGAATCCCACAGAACTTGATTGCTCTACTGGATGCTAACATCTCCGAGAATGAAATTATCGAGGTTATTGATGCCCTTCCCAATGGGAAAAGTCCGGGTCCAGATGGCCTTACCAATGAGTTTTTCAAGTCCTTCAAACTTCAGGTGGCCACCCCACTGCGCCTCGTGTGGCAAGAGGCTCTCTCCTTCGGTGCCCTCCCTGAGTGCCTGAATAATGGCGTCATCAAGTTAATCCACAAACGGGGAGATAAGAACAAAATTGAAAACTGGCGTCCGATTACCATGCTCCAAACTGGATACAAGATAATTGCAAAAGTTATCGTCAACAGAATCTCCTGTCATTTAAAGTCATGGCTGTGCAAGGACCAGAAAGGTTTTATCAAAGGTAGATCTATACTTGAAGCAATTATTGATATTTGGGAAGGCCTTGCTTTTGCTGAGGAGTCTGCTCAAGATCTAGTTTTCATTAAGATCGACTTCGACAAAGCGTATGACAGATTGGAATGGGACTTTATTCTTCAATCATTGAAAGACCTTGGATGCAGCCAAAAGTTCACGAAGATGGTTTCCACTCTTCTTGGAAATGCTTCAACTAGAATAAACATCAACGGTAAGCTCTCTGAGCCCATTCGTTTAAAAAGATCAATTAGGCAAGGCTGCCCTCTGGCTCCTTTACTATTCGCTATCGCCTCGAATGGACTCAGCTGCCTATTAAAGCATCACATGGACGCTGGCAATCTCAAGGGTCTTTCCTTACCTCTAAATCACGGCCAAATGGTTGTGAGACTTTTTGCTGATGACATGAATGCCTTTGTGCATAACGATATAAACAGCATTGAGGTGTTTTGGTGGTGCCTCCACACCTTTTGTGTGGCATCAGGCTCAAAAATCAACCATGCTAAAACTGCTTTTAGAGCAATCAGCGGGCCTACTCCCCAATTGTTGGTGAATCGGGGGTGTCAAGTCATCCCTAGCGGTCAAGTCTTCCGTCTCCTTGGCATTCCGATGGGTTTCGACATCTCAATGGACCAACGATGGAACTGGGTGCTATCCAAGCTGGATAGCAAGCTGAATCAGTGGAAAGGTATGCAAGTCAACTTGGCAGGACGTGCTATGGTCATTAACACTCTTATGTTATCTACAATTATTTACTTTATCTCGTGCTGGAGACCTAAGGAGAAAGACTTGGCCAAAGTAGAAAGAATCTGCAGGAACTTCCTTTGGACTGGGGACCCCAACAGAAGGGGGGTTCCCAAAATCAAATGGGAAACTTGCATTAGCCCTAAAGACTCAGGGGGCTTGGGTATTTTGGATATTGCTGGGTTGGCTGACAAGCTGGCGGCTAAATGGCTTATCAAGGTTTGGAGCAATAGGGAGTTCTCTTGGGCTAAATTGATCTTCAGAAACACAGAAGACCTTACCTTTGTTGGCCTCCCTGGTTGGAAGGACATAGGGATTCTCACGCTTTTGTTCTCCCCCCACCTGGTTTGCCCTAAAGGCTCTAGCCTCGTGTGTTCCTTATGGAAGAATTGGAACAAGGCCAAACAGTTCATCAGAATCAGTGATGATTGGAAGTGGGCGGCTGGCATAAGACAAAATGACTATTTGGTTCCCGATCAGTGGCATTCGGGGAGTGGAGTCTTGGAACCTCCAAACTGCAAGGCGGTTATGGAACAAGGGGTTCAAACAGTGGAAACAGCTCTGGAAACAAGAGACCAGCCAGTGGATTAGGTTCGAAGATTTGGATCCGAGACTTAGCGTTACCTTTGAGGAATGGACTCTTCTTCAAAGCAGGTGTTTAGCCTGGGACCGCTCAACTACCCGCCTTCTCTGTGGTCAGGATCTTCCTTGCTCGGAGGGCCTCAAATGGAGCAATGGTAAGAAGCTTTCCAGAATCCCGAACTTCAAAGGGGATTTGGATGTTCACCACACCCTTAACAAGAGATGGTGCCTTGCTTGGACCAAACTTCGGTGGGAGCTAAAATTCATGTCTCTTTGGCACCCCCTAATTGAGGTCAAAAAGTCCGTTCTCATGTGGCAGGTCTTGCATAAAGGAATCTGGACCAATGCAAGGGCTAACAAAATCTGTGGTGTGCCGCCATGGTGCAAGCGTTGCCATCGGTGCATCGAAGATTTAGCTCACTTGTTCTTTGACTGCCCCAAGTCCCGTGTTATCTGGTATCACGTGTCCCGGGTTTTGAGACTCACGAGTCAAATCAACTGGCAACAAGTGATGTTGGGTGAGGCGATCGGATGCTCATCGAGGCTGTGGAATGCCATCAGAGGTGAGGCTCTCTGGAAGATTTGGAGAGAACGCTGTGCCGTCAATTTTGGCCAAACTCCTAAGGAATGGTCGATCGAGAAATCATTGTTTCTCCTTGGTAAAAGAATCTCCCGAGTCAAGAGATCGCCACCGTTTAGACATCACTGTATTTATCTCCTCGAAAACAACAAGTTGAAACCCAAATGGGTCCCACATGAGGGTGATGGTAATGTTATCCGCCTCATTTGTAATGCCCTGTAGCTTGCCATACTTCTCCCCTACGTTGTGGGATTTGGGGGGTCCCATGGGCACTAGTCCCATTCACTTGTAACTTTTTCTCTTTATTATAATTAAAGTCCGGGAGATTAGGCTAAGGCCGAACTTCCTTTATTTAAAAAAAAAAAACTATTTATATACATTTGCATAGAAATTACATTTCAATGGCAAGAGTATGGTATGTCCATGAGGATGTCTAAACTCATGTAGAGATTTGTTTCTAAGAATCTCTTTATTGGGAGAAAATCAAGTCAAAGTTGTGTTAAATGTGGGAGACTAATGACATCTTTATAGTATTACCCTCCTCACGTTAGTTCATATTCACATTTATCTTGTAACTCACTGTTGAAATGGAAAAACACTATGAATAAACATTCTAGTACAGAACCTTGCAACTATTTATATACATTTGCATGGAAATTAAACTTCAATGGCAACAGTATGGTATGTACATGAGGATTTCTAATCACATGTAGAAGTTTTTTCTTAGAGTCTGTTGCTTGGGAGAAAATTAGGTCTAAGTTGTGAGATTAATGACATCTTTATAGTGTTATCCTCCACACTTTAGTTCATATTCACATTTATCTTGTAACACATTGTTGAAATGGAAAATCAATGTATGAATATGCTTTCTGTGTGCCTCTTTTACACATAATTCTTTTTCAATATACTTTCATCTACCTCTTTGATATCTAGCCTAGATCACAATAAAACCTAATCCTTGAAATCTTAACCAAATGTAAAATTTCTTCTTGTATAGTGTTCAATGGCATAGCATATTCCAGTTGGAACTCAACTTGGATATATTCCAGTTGTAAAATTTCTTCTTGTAAAATTTCTCCAAACAATTTTATTATATATTCCTGTTGGAACTCAACTTGGATATATTTTGATTCATTCACAATGCTTAGACTGAATGACTCATATGTAGTTAGAAATCAACTGTGTTTCTCATTTGAATCAAAAGTGAATCAAATCTTTGGTTCCCTGATTAGTGTATATTTGAGTAATTAAGTGATTTGATGTAATTTGATGTTTTATGTTATTTAATGTACTTTAATAAGCTTTTGATTTCATATCTTCTTGATGTGACATTTGATGTGATATCTTCACTTGATCTCGGATTTCTACTTATTTAAAAAGGTCATTCATCTTCAGTCTTCTGTGAACTCAGTGAAGATGAGCTCAATCTTTTCAGTGGATGCTTGGGCATCAGCTTCCTCTGCTCATATTGATTCATTGTTCTCAGTTGAACCTTTCCAGAGAAGTGATGATCCCTATGATTTAGAACGTGCTGATGATTCCATGTTTTCTGTTGAGTCATTTAAGTTATCCAATTCACAGTGCAATGCTGCTCAACCAAATGCACCTCTTGATCTCCCATCTGATCCAACCATTGATCTCCCTTCTGACTCAAGTGCATGTGGAGCAACGAAAAAGCAAAGCAAGCTCAATCTACGATTTAAAAGAAGGTCTCGTGAAGTAAGTCGAAAAAGATTTAAATTTCTTACTTCAGATAGACAGATTGCATTGGATATTGTGAAGCATTGTTGTGGTTTGAAATGCTTGTATAATTTAGGGATGAAGAAACTTAAGCACATAAGAGAAAAATTCCTCCATTTAGATAGTGAAAGGCAAGATATATACCTTGTTTCTTGCATGCAAATGATTGAGGATAACATGTCAGTAACGCGTGTTGGTTTTGAATATTTCTTTACTCAAGGGATGCCATGCTGTAGGGCTGCATTTAAAATTGCAATGGGTGTAGGAAATTTTAGAATACATAGGGTTCAACAAGGGTTTTTGAATGGGGATCTCATTTTTGGATACGTTCCATGTTGGGACCAAAGGATCTGTTGGACGTCATGCAATGAATTGGATGATGAACTATTTTAGCTTGCATTGTGAAGTTATGCCTACAACTGGAAGGTTGCACTTGTCAGATAACTTTACTCGTCGAGAGGTATTTCAAATATATAGAGAAGACATGGAAAATAGAAATGAGAAGTATGTGTTGTATCGTCACTTTACTCGATTATGGAAGGAAGAGTTTAACAATGTTTCTATTCCTCGTAAAGTTAGAATGGGTGAATGTTTAGTTTGCGCCACTTTGAAAAACATGGCAAAAGGGGCTACAACACCGCAGGAAAAGCATAATTTTAAAAACCTTCTTAACAACCATCGTGACAGTCAAGCATTAGAGAGAAAGAAAGCAATTCATCATCGAAGTAAGGCACTCAGAAATCCGGAGCGTTATATGTGTTTGTTGATCGATGGTATGGATCAGAAAAAAACTTGTTTGCCACATTTTTATCGCATCCCTAAGGACATTGGAGATGAAGTCCTTGTGCAAATGCATTTGGTTGGCGCTTTGGTATACAATGGAGCTGTAATATCCAAGGTTTTCTTCACATATCCGAATGTGCATAATGATCCAAACCTTACAGTTACTGTCATTCATCGTGTTTTGCAATCATGGAAGGGTCTTTTGCCACCAACTCTATATTTGCAACTAGATAATACTCCAAGAGAGAATAAAAATTCTATAGTCTTTGGATATTTAAGCATGCTTGTTGAAAAACAGGTATTTCAGAAGGTTAAGGTAAATTTTCTTCTGGTTGGCCACACTCATGATCACATTGATCAAATGTTCAGTACTTTCTCTAAGAAGTTGGCACGTAACAATGCTTTTACTCTTCCGATTTTATCTGAGCTGATTTCAGAAGCATATACTCCAAAACCAGAAGTTCAACACCTCACACAGATTTATGACTTTAAGCACTTTTGCTCAATGGGCCTTGATAATAGTGCTAAGGTTTTGGCTCCATTGCACAATATTAGTTTCAACCATGTATTCTTGATGAGGAGGGTTGATGAAATAACCCTTTTATTTGTAAAGCAGTATTCATCTTCTCTTGGGTGGGAGCCTAAAGAGGGATGCAGTTTCTTATTGCAGGTGCCTAATTTGTCTACTGTAACAGTGTATGGTGCAGAACAATCACCATATGAAGATAAAAACAATACAGAAAGATGTGGAAGTGTGGTTGATCAAAGTAAAAGCTGGATGCATGCACTCATTGAAAAGAAGAGACATATTGAGCGTGCAAAAAAATATGCTGGAGATCAAGATGTATCTTGGTGGGAGGACTTTTTCAATCATCAAGAAGAGATTATACAGTATACAATTGCAGGTCACTGGCCAGTTGATGTTCCATTCACATGGGATTTTTGTACACAAAGATCCGTGAATGTGGCCCAAGCATGTAATGCAGATGCACTTCAAAGTTTTATACATCCACCAGAAAGAAATATTTATGTAGGCCCAAGGATGACAAAACAGGCAGAAGCAAGATGGCAAGGAAATTTAATAGAGATAAATGTTGGAACGCTTATTGCAGTACTTGCTGATGGTGATGAGGCTACCAGACCATTTTGGATTGCAAAGGTTTTAGAGATAACTAAAGATATTGATCAGAGAAGAATAGAGGCTTTGGTGGTGCATTGGTATTACACTAAAAGTAGTAATGCATTCACAGGTAAATATAACTTAGAAATGGTGTGTGATACTAAACGAACAGGTTCAAAAAGGAAAAAGAATATTCGAAGCACATCCACTCTTAAAATGGATGATGTAGATATTCTTGTTTATGATTTTTCCTTGACAAAAACTGGTCACTTGAGGAAAGCAACCATCAACATGATAAAACAAAAGCTTCCAGATGTATGTGGTACAGGAAATCATAGGAAAGCAAGAAGAGTTGTGCATGATCCTGCAGAATTTGGTATGTACGTGGATGAAGATAGAGCTCTTGTGGATATAGAAGAAGAAGAAGAGAGCTCTCAACAGTATGAGACTGAATCAAGTGCATCAGATGATGAGGGTGTAGACATAGATCGACAAAGTTGTGAGTTCCATTGAAGCTCTCAGACATTTTTAGTGCTTATGTAAATGCCTCAAAGTAGTTTGGTTAATGAAACCATGTTTTGTAGCAATTTTGAATAACAATCAGATATCCACCCATTAAAGATATGTCTAAAATGTTATTTTTGTGTAAAAACTATTGATTTCTACATTCTTATATATATTTTAGACATGTCAATGTCTTATCATATAGATTTTGGACATGTCAATGTCTTATCATATACATTTTGGGACACGTCAATGCCTAATATAGTGAAATTTTGACTACATTTTGAGCTCATTTTTTTTTGAGAAAATGACAAAAAACGTCAAAAATTACTTGTTTTCACCTCATTTTTGTAATATATGTATACTGGTGTAAAGGAATTCCAAAAATGAGGTGAAAACATGTAATTTTTGACGAGAGTGTTCTCTTTTTACGACATAGTTCTCATTTGTTACGACTCGCTGTTACAACCCGGATCAACCCATTGGATTGGAACATCCAATGGTGAAATTTGAGAGAGACATGTACATAGACAAAGAAGGAACAATGTACATCATAAGTACTCAGCCAAATAATAGCAATGAGTTTGGTGTAATTCAGTTAGAGACGGAAGCTAAACCCCAAGGAAAAGAACCACTAGGAGAAGAACCTAGCACACCTAAAGGGAAATCTGTACTGACACGAGTACTAGTTCCAGATTGGACCGCTCAAGATAACAGAAGCATAGAGTTGTTTGTGAATAAAGAAACTGACGAAGCATTTTTGAGGTACAGAACGGAACTACCTAATGAGGTAGGCTCCATCATCATCTACGAGTTTAAGGACCCAGATACACCTGGAAAGGTGGTATACCTGGATGAAACTTCAGAACAAGTATTCGTAGTGCCAGACCATGCGAGAAATACCTACACATGGAGAGGTGAGTTGGTATTTCCTCCATCTCAAACAATCATAAACGCGAGCCATCAAGGATCAAGAACATCCTCAGCCCATGGCATGCAAAGAGACAAGAACAAAGAGAGACCTGAAGTAAGTTTCACTCACCCCATAGGGAGAGATAGAACTACCACGGACAGAGACAGAGTGGATAGACAAAGAGAACCTAGAATACTAGGTGGTAGAGATGATTTTCCTCTACCTAGACCATGTGAACACGCAAGAATATTAAGACGCACTCAGCTAGTAAAGTCCATGAAAAACTACTTTGATGGGAGAGGAGATTGTTATGACCATGTTGCGGAATTTAAGCAAGTGCTACGAGCAGAGCAAGTAGAAGATATGTTCACGCAATATAATGCATTTGGGCTAACGTTAAAGAATACCGCTTTGACTTGCTTCCAACCACTACAACAAAGGCAATTTAGAGATATCCATCACTTCTTAGAGTCATTCATCACTAAATTCTCTAAGAGTGGAATCAAACATGACACGTCTTCGTTGATTCATAGTTTCAAACATACCCCTCAAGAAACAGTTAGACTGGTAGAATGTAGGTTTAGACAATGTGTGGAAAGATGTCCAATGCAAGAGCTACCCTCACAGGCCAAGCAAGTATCATTATTTTTAGATGGTCTGTTGAGCTCTAAACTAGGCTCCTATGTATACTTGAAGGAACCCAGAAGCTAGAGCAGTGTGTAAGAATTTGCATAGACATTGAAGATAACTTAGGAGATGAGTTGGAACTCTCAAAAGTCTACAAGCACTCGAACTCTTCATCTCTAGCAGCCACAAAATTTTCGAGCTCGATAGAGGACCTAGTAGAAAAAGTGGCCCAGAAACTGGGAGTTTCTAGCAAACACATGCCTAGGTTAACAACAAACAAGCGTTGTTACACCTGTGGTCGTGATCATATGGAAAATTTGTGTCCCAATGCAACACAAACACAAGCCAACCCTAGTGTCCAATACTATACGATTGAGAGAAGATACACAAATCACACGGCTCAAGACTGCCCATACAACAAACAGGCAGTGAGACAGAACCACCCGCAAGCATACCCGCAGCCAAGAAGGTATCAAGGTCAATACAATACTCAGTCTCATTACTATAGGCCTCCATAAAACTACCCTTATTAGGCTCAACAGAGGCCTCAACCTGTTTTAGCTCAGCAGCCATCCCCACCAGCGAAGGTCATCTCAGTTAAATATGATGTTGTAGAAGAGAACCTAAGTAGGGCTTTAGTGCCTTCTTCACCTTTGATCACAGAAAGTGACCCGAACTCAAACAGTTTCGACTCTACTCATGTAGATAGTCCACCCGCATATTACTCAGAGTTACTAGAACATGTGGAGACATATCAATATGATAGTTCACCATTGGAACTTAGTTGGGACCCAGACTATGCTAACATGATATACACAAACCCAAATCCACGGCCCATATAAGACAACAAAGACCACAGGGCCCTAGAGGACCATGCTTTAGGTGCCAAGGAGATCATTTCATAAAGGATTGTCCACATCCTCCAATAGCAGGACAATCACAATATTATAACATACAAGGCTTTTGTGCCGATTGCGGCAAAGAGCACATAATCAAAGATTGTTCTAAGAACCCTGCTAATGCTTCAAATGTGACACCAATCAATGTGATAGGTATTGTAAACAATGCAGATGGATCCAACCCTACATACATGCCTATCCAAGCTATGATCAGAGCCCACGTGCTCTTACAAAATCAACAACTTAATCATGAGAAAGTAGCTGAAACTAGTGAAGTTGGAGAATCTAGTAGTAAAAAGATGAAATCTTGGAAAGATTCCAAAGAAAGGATTAAGAGAAAGTGGAGTAAAAAGATAATAGAACTCGAAGCAAGTCTCAAAGAATCTAGAGCCAAAACCCTAGATTTGACTTCACAAGAATTGAATCAAGAGAACCTAGCTCAGAAATCAGGATCAGTTTTAGCAAAACCTATACCAAAAAACCTAAACATGATGTTTCGCGCATATCAAGCCAGAATAAAAGAAGGACCTCAAATAACTGAAATGAGTAAGTGTTGGTGCAAGTTACCCAAGCCTACATGCTTGATATGCTTGATATTATGATCATTTGTAAGTCACATGTGTAGTCATGTGAACACCTCTTGTAAAAGAGTTGATTTATATCTCTTGTAATTTGAAAAAGAAAAAGGAAAAGGATGGCTTACCTCATCCATGATGTAAAAGCAAATTCGTGGCTCTAACTACCTAAAGCCACGAATTTTTGAGCTGAGGGAATCTCTCCTAACTTTGGGGATCACTTTTAGGTGGAGCCATTCGAATTCGAATTCAAAACTCCCTCCAAGAATAGCTATAAAAAGAGCAAGAAGGAAGAGGCGAATAGCAAGCCTAGTACGTGACCACTTCATGTCATTTTGTAGAGATTGAAGAGCTTACTCCGTAGTTCTATCATTCTACTTCCATTGTACAAAGATTCATTGCCAATGTGGTTGTAATCATATGTGAATCTATACATTTATCATTATCTACTTCTTTGTTTTGTTCTCTGCTATACTCACTCAGAGCAATAACTTCAGAAAGTCATATCTCAAGTTCTACGCAACATTTTTTGAGAGGTAATTGAAGAGGAGCAAATCATTAGACAAATCATGAATGGAATCAAAGCAGACGACAAGTGGGAGTCATTCACAACATCCATGGATTTATACATGGATATGCATGTACCCGACCTCAACACACTCATGGGCCAACTCTTCACTCATGAAGCAAAAATTAGCAAAGGTGGTGAGTCCTCAAGAGGTAATCAAACTTCTGCCTTATATTCTGATAAAGCTAAGGTCAAGGACAAGTCAAAGAATAGGAAAAATGAAGATGAAGGTAGCTCTTTCCAAGCAAACTTTGCAAGTAGAGGAAGAGCTAGAGGAAGAGGCAGAGGTGGAAAGCAAGGCAGGGGGAGATTCCAATCATCTCAACCTTGCAATATATGTGTCTTATCTAATCATACTATTGAAGAATGTTTCACGAACCCAAGGAACTCAAGAGGAAGAGGATTCAATAGAGGTGTCTATGGATCAAATAGAGGCAGGTACAATGGAGGCCTTCTTTCATGAAAGAGGCATTAAAAGGGAAGTCACTACAAGGTATACACCCGAACTCAATGTTGTAGTAGAGAGGAGGAACAGAGCTATTGTCGAAGCTGCAAGGTCCATGCTCATTGAAAAGGGATTGCCAAACTACCTATGGGCAGAGGCTGTGTCTACAACCACATATCTCATAAATAGACTTCCATCTAAGTCACTAGATGGAACCACTCCATATGAAGTGTGGAATGCAAGAAGACCTAGTCTAGAGCATTGTAAAATCTTTGGATGCTTAGTCTATGCTCACATTCCTTCTCAAGTAAGAGGGAAATTGGATCCAAAGGTAGAGAAGTGTGTATTCATTGGTTATGATCAAAACCAAAAAGGATATAGATTTTACAATCCAACCAATAAAGGATTTTCTGTGAGTAGAGATGTAATGTTTGATGAAAACAAATCATGGTTTGATGATGACAGGAAAGTGAAGCTGCCTTATGACTTGGATGAAGATTTTCCATCACTTCAACCAAAGGAGCCAAAGCAGATTGAAGAAAGTCATTCGGAGATTGACCTAGAAGACTTGGAAAGACTAAAGCTATGGAAAAAAAAAGGTAAAGCAAAGATGCAGGATGCTACATATGGACCCGAGAGCTCACATCAACCACTTAGAAGGTCTTCAAGGGAGAAGAAGAAACGAGAAAGGTTTGGTTATGATACTTCTTTGGTCACCAATCACTCAATCTACATTGCAAAGGATTCAACTAATGAAGAACCTACCACATTCGAAGAAGCACAAAGCAAGAAAGCTTGGAGAGATGCAATGAATGAATAAATGGAAGCCTTGAAGGAGAATGACACTTGGGAGCTTGTACCTAACAAGCCATCTATGAAGGTAATTGGATCCCGATGGATATACAAAATCAAGAGGAATCTAGATGGAAGTATAAATAGACACAAAGTAAGGTTAGTTGCTAAAGGGTTTGCTCAAACCCATGGGATTGATTATGAGGAGACTTTCTCTCATGTTGCAAAAATGCCTACAATTAGGGTTCTCATTAGTCTTGCTGCATCTAGAAATTGGAATCTCTATCAACTTGATGTAAATAATGCTTTCTTGAATGGATGGATTTGTGAGGAAGTGTATATGGCACAACCTCCTGGATATGAGGATGCACATCATCCTAACTATGTATGCAAACTAAAGAAAGCTTTGTATGGATTGAAGCAAGCTCCAAGAGCTTGGAATTTCAGAGCTAGCAAGGTGGATACCTCTTTTTTCATAAAGAGGAATGGATCTGAAGTGATCTATTTATGTGTCTATGTTGATGACATTATTATCACAGGCAATGATCTTGAAGGAATCAAACAGGTAAAGAGTTAAATGAAGGAGGAGTTCAAAATAAGTGACCTCGGACCACTCACTTATTTTCTTGGATTGGAGTTGATCTACACAGATTCAGGTATATACATCACTCAAAGGAAGTATGTCCATGACATGCTCGTCAAGTTCAAGATGGAAAATACCAAGTGTGCAGGTACACCTATGCAGAAAAATCATAAGCTTAGTGGTTATGAAGGAGAGCCAATTGAAGACATCACAAGCTATCAAAGCTTGGTTGGAAGTTTGAACTATGCAACACTCACAAGGGTGGATATATGCTATAGTGTTAGCATATTGAGTCAGTTTATGCATAAGTCGAGAAGACTACATATGGAAGCGGCAAAGAGAGTCCTCAAGTACCTAAAGGGGACCATGAATGAAGGTTTCTTTTATTCATTTACTTCAGATATTGAGCTAAAGGTCTACTTAGATGCATATTGGGCTGGATTTAGAGATGCTAGAGAAGCACATCCGGGTATATATCATTTGCAGGTTCAAAAATCATTTCTTGGTCATTCAAGAAGCCAACCGTGGCATTATCTTCTAGTGAAGCAGAATATAGACGTGTGGCTAATGCAACTCAAGAAATCATGTGGTTAAAGTCTTTGTACACAGATCTTGGACTTCATTCTTCAACACCTGACATTTTTGGTGACAACAAAAATTCACTACATCTAGCAGCTAATCCCGTATACCATGCTAGAACCAAGCATATTGAAGTCCACTACCATTATGTAAGGGAGAAGCTAATGAGCAAGGATATTCAACTATCCTATGTCTCTACAGATATGCAATGTGCAGACATGTTGACTAAAGCTCTTGATGGTACAAAGTTAAGTAGATTCAAGTTGATGATTGGATTGCAGGAAATCAAGGACAATTGAAGAATTGTTTGGAGGCCAAGCATGTTAGGCTTGAGGGGGAGTTGTTGGTGCACTTGACCCAAGCCTACATGCTTGATATGCTTGATATTATGATCATTTGTAAGTCACATGTGTAGTCATGTGAACGCCTCTTGTAAAAGAGTTCATTTTTATCTCTTGTAATTTGAAAAAGAAAAAGGAAAAGGATGGCTTTTCTCATCCATGATGTAAAAGCAAATTCGTGGATCTAACTACCTAAAACCATCAATTTTTGAGCTGAGGGAATCTCTTCTAACTTTGGGGATCACTTTTAGGTGGAGCCATTCGAATTCGAATTCAAAACTCCCTCTGAAAATAGCTATAAAAAGAGCAAGAAGGAAGAGGCGATTATCAAGCCTAGTACATGACCACTTCATGTCATTTTGTAGAGATTGAAGAGCTTACTCCATAGCTCTATCATTCGTCTCCCATTGTGCAAAGATTCATTGCCAATGTGGTTGTAATCATATCTGAGTCTATACATTTATCATTATCTACTTCTCTGTTTTGTTCTCTGCTATACTCACTCAAAGCAGTAACTTCAGAAAGTCATATCTCGAGTTTTACACATCATTTTTCAGTGTTTAAATGTGCGTTTGATAGCTCTTACTATCTCATTTATGCATATAAATTTTCATGGTCATTGGATGTACGGTCTTGGAGATATCTGCATTTTACTGCTCACTTGTCTATCTCTGCAAAGCCCCGAGAATGGTGGGCATGTTCTAGAAATTGATGAATCTTGTTCTTAGTGTTCAGTCCATCATTTGAAGTGTTTTAACTTGGATTGGGAAGCTTGATAAGTCGATTTGCTATGCCCAAAAGGAATTTATCTAATTCCTACTAGGTTGAGAGCAGTGTTCAATTTTTCTAGCAGCTGTATGTCCAAAAATAGCAAGTTCTGGGAGCTAGTCATCTTGCAACTTGTCTGTCTTGACTTAAACTTTTGGGATACATGTTCCAAAGTACTTGGCTGATATTTTGGTGGATTTAGGAAGCTCAAAGGGTCTACTAATTAACTCTGAAGTCTCAGTTGGCTGGTGTGAAGCTGGTTGTAGCAGCACCTACTCATCTTTGGATTGCATCCACCATCTCTCTTCACAGTAAGACCTACCCTCGGGCTGATCTAGAAATTGAGAGGACTAAACTTTGCATGAAGATGGTAGAATTAGCACAAGCTATGTTCGAAGCCTCTCATTATCTAAATTGGAATAACATGGCAAAACCGGAATTACACTTTTAAGGACTGATGGAGAGGCTAGAATACCTGATAGATAGCAAGGAGAAAAAAGGATCAGCATAGGAACCCTATTGTCCCAGAGACACTAGAAAGGAATGCACCATCATTGTCTCAAGACAACTTGTCTTCCATACATAGGTATTCACATGAATTTCTGAGAGAAATGCAAGAAGAGAAGTGGAGAAAAGAGAAAGGAACCCATCCTCCTATTCAAGAAATAGAGGACTTGGAGGAACAATTTCCCCAAGACATCCCTCTATATACGATGATGTAGAGGAAGAGCAACTGAGTTAACACACAGATTTTGAATCCAATTCTTTACAAGAATTACCTCAGTTCATAGGACCTTGGGAAGCTAAGTCTATCAGTACGAGAGCACCCACGATAATAGTGAGGAATGAAGAATTAGTGATCCCTAGAAACACGGAAGTGATCAAGAATACCAAAGTACAATGTAATCTCACTCTAGAGGAGTTGTTGAAGATTAAATCAGAACTGTGGAAACACGTAGCAAATCAATTCCCTGAGCTTGCTACTACTCCCTCACAGATAGGAACACACAAGAAGGTACCAGAAATACCTGTAGAAAAGATCGGAGATGTAAGTGAAGGAGAGGAAGGTAACACTTATCTTCCAATAACCCATCAGAGCTACGCCACGAAAGTCATCTTAGATTCAGGAGCCGGAGTAGCCATTGCTACCACCGCTTTATGGAAACGTTGGAGACCTACCAGGATGAAACTACAAATGGTTGATGGACATATAGAGAAACCATTAGGCTTACTAGAAGGCATATCTCTCACCACTTGTGGTGTGGAGTTTGAGCATACTTTTGCCATTTGTGACTTTGCAAAAAATCATGCTTACGAGATGATTTTAGGACGACCATTCATGCATCAGTTGCAAATTGTACAAGATTGGGGAACTAATTCTTTGTACTTGCAACATTTAGGAGTGACTACAAAGGTCAATCTTAAAGACTATTCCCATAGAGATGTACCCCCAATACAATGGAACACCATCCATAAGACACAGGTAGAAACGGAATCGGTACACTCATTAGAGTCAGACCCCTCATGGTTGCATGAGGAAACCCATCTATGGATGTGTAAAGTAGCAAAACAAGAGGAAGAACGGTTAGAAGCCAGGACTTTAGGTTCAGAACAACATCCACGAGCCCTTCAAGACCCAGCTTATGCACCTGTAGTATTTCCAGACAAAGAATTCGAGCCTCATGGTTGGGCAGAAATATTAGCAACCATGGATGTAGCCATCAATGAAGAACAATGGACACCCCACTGTGACGAGGATGGCTACGACATATCCGTCTTCACGATAGAGCCAATCATGTGCGGTTTCCTTATAGAAGAATGCAAACCTAGCACTGATGCATTTGAGGATGCAAGTGACTTTGATCTAGAGTCAATTATTATGGATTCACCTTTTGCATCAGAAGAAGAATACTTCTACGAAGTAGAAACTCACCCTCAGAGTTACGAAGAAATTATGAATGAGGTGAGATTAGCGACACAAGTGACCACTAAGAGTGAAGGTAAGAAAAGAAAGAAGAAAGAAACCATGTAAGAAGAAGAAGGATCTTTGTTTGAGGTTCCTGAGAACTTCAAGAAATATGAAATAGAAGATAGACGAATCATGGTACGAATGCCTAACAAAAAAGCTAACGTTGGAGAAGTATATGATAATCACGAGAAAACCAAAAAAATAATAGTTACCATAGAAGGAGAAGAGAAATTTACATACATAGGGCATGGTTTGACAATAGAAGAAGAAGAAGAGTTAGTTACCCTATTGCGAGAATATAGAGATGTGTTCGCTTGGAGTTACAAAGACTTGAAAGGAGTAGATCTAGATATATGTTCTCATAGAATCCCTATGACTCAAGATGCAAAACCTACAAAACAAAAACCATACACGTACAATGATAACTACGCTGCGAAGATTAAAGAGGAAATAGATCGTTTGAAAGAAGCAGGATTCATTTACAAAATTGAGCATATTGAATGGGTATCCCCCATTGTGGTTGTGCGCAAGAAGAATGGAAAATTGTGTGTGCGTATTAACCTTAAAAAAGTTAATGCAGCCACGATTAGAGACAGTTATCCTCTTCCTATCACGGAACACTTATTGGAAAGAGTTGCGGGCAAGGAAGTTTACAGCTTTCTTGATGGTTTCTCAGGCTATAATCAAGTAGCCATTGCTCGAGAAGATCAGCACAAGATGGCTTTTGCCAGAGAATGGGGCATATTTTCATTTTGTATGATGCCATTTGGCTTAACAAATGCACTCGCCACTTTCCAGTGACTCATGTGTCATGTTTTTAAGGAATTCTTACGCAAGAATTTAGAAGTTTATGTTGATGACATATGTGCACATTCGAATATCAAGCAAACGCATATCCCAGAATTAAGACAAGTATTTGACAAATGTCGAGAATATCAGGTTTGTTTGAACCCAGAAAAGTGCGTTTTCATGGTCAGACAAGGCAAAATTCTAGGACACATTGTGTCAAAGAATGGAATCTCTAGAGATGAAGAGACGGTGAAAGTAATTGCAGATCTACCTAGGCCAAATAACGTAAAAGAGGTACAGGCACTTATGGGTCATTGTGGTTATTACAGACGATTGATACACATGTATGCGATCATAGCCAAGCCTCTATACTCTCTTTTGACCAAGTTTGAATGGACGGATGAGTGTGAGAATTCATTCAATGAACTTAAGCAACATTTGTGCTCAGCACCTATATTGACAACCCCGGATTGGAGTAAGCCATTCCATGCACATGTGGATGCATCCAACTATGCCATAGGATGTGTGTTAGCACAACCCACGAACAAAGGAAATATAGATCTCCCCATAGCTTATGCGAGCAGACAGTTGAATGCCGCAGAAAGAAATTACACCACTACGGAACGAGAAGGATTAGGAATGATCTATGCAGTAAAGAAATTCAGGCATTATTTGTTGGCAAACAAGTTCAGGTTCTTTATAGATCATCAAGCATTATTGTACTTAGTCAACAAGCCTTGTAACACGGGATGATTAATTTGTTGGTTTCTATTACTCATGGAGTATGATTTTGAAGTAGTAGTCGGGAAAGGAAAGACACATCTCAGAGCTAACCACCTCTCAAGATTGACCACAGGAGAAGCCTCCTCAAGGAATAGCGGATGAATTACGAGATGCTTATTTGTTTAACCTTGAGATAGCACTAGAATGGGCTAAACCTATTGTCCCTATTCTCACATATGGACCCAAGAATCCTAGGATAAGGATCAAGGAAGGAGAGATTACCAAATCTCACAGATACCAAATTATAGCAGGAAGCATATATAAACAAGATAATCAAAAAATTCTTTCTTGTTGTGTAGATGAACCAGAACATGCAAATTGGTTGCAATTAGCACATATAGGTGCATTAACGCAACATCACTCGAAACATCGTACATTGCAGACTCTGCATAGACTAGGAGTATATTGGCCTTCTATGGAAGTAGATGTCTACAAGTTGTGTAAAGAATGCCAGGTTTGTTGTGAAAGACCACCAGTAGAACATGCTACATTATATCATGTGTCTCTCACACCAGAATGGAGTGAACCTTTAGTGACATAATTGAGGACGAAAACATTCCCTCAAGGAATGACCTTAGGATGATAACGCAGTCTAGAGCAGGAAGCTCAAGACTATTCACTTATTGGTGACAAACTATACAAACGAGGACGATATGGATACTTAAGACAATGTGTTCATGAAAGCGATTATTTGAGCGTACTAAAGACTACACACAAAGGTGTTGTAGGAGGTCATTTTGGACCTGATAGGATAATCAAAGCCATCCTCTTTGCAATATTATGGTGGCCCACTCTTCACATGGACACACATACCTATGTTAAGAGATGTGATGTGTGCCAAAGAACTCAATTTCCTACTCGCAGAGATGAAATGCCATTGAAACCCATGATGGGAGGACGTGCATTTTCTAAGTGGGGTATAGACTTTGTAGGACTCATTAACCCCCCTGCAAAAGGTACACATGCTGAGTACACTATTGTTGCGATAGATTATCTTACCAAATGAATAGAGGCAAAGGCCACGAAAAAGAATAATGCACACACGACTGCAAAATTCTTATTTGAAAATGTCTTTACAAGATACGGATTGCCTATAGAGTTAGTGAGCGATCGAGGAAATCACTTTCTAAACCAAGTCATTGAATATTTGTTATAGGATTTTATGGTGATTCACAAGAAATCTGCACCATATCATCGTCACGCCAATGG